>SJYO01001178.1:1901465-2100698 GCA_006410555.1 Capra ibex
TCTCCCTCTCCCACCCTACTAAACCCTCTTACCCTTAAGATTGTACATATGACAGTACATTCTTAACTTAGCGGTCAGGTACAGACTGCATCCCACGTCGAACGAACCCCGACCACGTACCCCTACTGGGTCTCTCTACAACACCCCTCCCTCCACCCTCCCCCCAAGTACAAACCCTTGCGTACATTCTTAATTTCTAAAATTTTAAATTTTTTATTTTTTTAATTTTTTTTTTTTTTTTCTTTTTTCATGAAAACACGGTACCTGAAGAAGTTGTGACACCACTTTGGCTATCTATTTACGTACTTTATTTTTTGTATCTTAATGTTTTCTTTAGTTAATAATAATAAAACTGTAAGGTGTCCGGTTATGTCTTGAAAAATAAGAGATTTTAAATTTAGACACTATCTTCAGAATTGATCAGTATCATAATTAATGATATTAGATTATATGGATGTAAATGAACCTTGACTCATATTTTAATTATTGAATCTTTAAATTCACTATCAGATACTTGTATACATGTAGATTCATTTATTAAAATCGTCAGACCCACAATCGTAGAGGACCAACTGGTGGGAACATGACGTGGACCCAACGGTGTATAACACAACAAATCAGTGAGTCAGGGGTTGAGAAACACTGGGGTGCCTGACATCGGGAGGTCCGAGGAGACAGGTACCCTGAAGGGTCCTTTTTTATGACCTCACCTAACGGTAAAGGAAGAGGTCCCCTAGAAGAGATGGGTCCCTACTTTGGACGTAGAGGACGTAACCGGTCGTCGAAGAAATGGTGACTCGGGTGGTCCCTTACCGAACCTAAGAATTTGAAAAGGTTTAGGGAGAGTTTAGTTAAAAAAAAGAAAAAAAATAAAATTTATTTAAATAAATAAAATTAACCTCCAATTAAAGAAATGTTATAACATGACCAAAACGGTATGTAGTTGTACTTAGGCGGTGTCCATATGTGTACAAGGGGTAGGACTTGTCGGGGGCGAGGAGGGAGGGGCATGGTAGGGAGACGCAGTAGAGTCACGTGGTCGGGGTTCGTAGGTCATAGTACGTAACTTGGACCTGACCGATAAGTAAAGTATATACTATAATATGTACAAAGTTACGGTAAGAGGGTTTAGTAGGGTGGGAGCGGGAGAGGGAGTCTCAGGTTTTCTGACAAGATATGTAGACACAGAGAAAACGACAGAGTGTATGTCCCAATAACAATGGTAGAAGGATTTAAGGTATATATACGCAATCATATGACATAACCACAAAAAGAAAGACCGAACGAAGTGAGACATATTATCCGAGGTCAAAGTAGGTGGAGTAATCTTGACTAAGTTTACATAAGAAAAATTACCGACTCATTATAAGGTAACACATATACATCGTGTCGAAAGAATAGGTAAGTAGACGACTACCTGTAGATCCAACGAAGGTGCAGGACCGATAATATTTGTCACAACGCTACTTGTAACCCCATGTACACAGAGAAAGTTAAGACCAAAGGAACCACACATACGGGTCGTCACTCTAACGACCCAGTATTCCGTCAAGATAAAGACCAAAAATTTCTTTAGAGGTGTGACAAGAGGTATCACCGACATGATCAGACGTAAGGGTACTTGTCACATCCTCCCAAGGGAAAAGAGGTGTGGGAGAGGTCGTAAATAACGAACATCTGAAAACCTATCGTCGGTAAGACTGACCGCACTTTGTCATAGAGTAACACCAAAACTAAACGTAAAGAGACTATTACTCACTACAACTCGTAGAAAAGTACACAAACAATCGGTAGACATACAGAAGAAACCTCTTTACAGATAAATCAAGAAACCGGGTAACCCAGTAAATAAAAAAACCTTAACTCGACGTCCTCAACGAACATATAAAAACTCTAATCAAGAAACAGTCAACGAAGTAAACGATAATAAAAGAGGGTAAGACTTCCGACAGAAAAGTGGAACGAATATCAAAGGAAATAACATGTCTTCGAAAATTAAAATTAATCCAGGGTAAACAAATAAAAACAAAAATAAAGGTTATAAGACCCTCTACCCAGTATCTCCTAGGACGACACTACATACAGTCTCTCACAAAACGGATACAAGAGGAGATCCTCAAAATATCAAAGACCAGAATATGCAAATCTAGAAATTAGGTAAAACTCAAATAAAAACACATACCACAATCTTTCACAAGATCAAAGTAAGAAAATGTTCACCAATTGGTCAAAAGGGTCGTGGTGAACAATTTCTCTAACAGAAATTAGGTAACATATAAGAACGAAGGAAACAGTTTCTATTCCACAGGTATCCACGTACCTAAATAGAGACCCGAAGGATAAAACAAGGTAACTAGATATAAAAACAGAAACACGGTCATGGTATGACAGAACTACTGACACCGAAACATCATCTCGGACTTCAGTCCGTCCAACTAAGGAGGTCAAGGTAAGAAGAAAGAGTTCTAACGAAACCGATAAGCTCCAAAAAAACATAAAGGTATGTTTAACACTTTAATAAACAAGATCGAGACACTTTTTAGGGCAACCATCGAACTATCCCTAACGTGACTTAGATATTTAACGAAACCCATCATATGAGGAAAAGTGATATAACTAAGAAGGTTAGGTACTTGTGCCATATAAAGAGGCAGATAATCACAGGAGAAACTAAAGAAAGTGGTCAGAAAATATCAAAAGATATATATCTGTATCATTTCAACGTCCTATATTTTAGTTGTGTGTCTTTACGGAACGTAAGGATATGTGATTATTACTCTTTTATCTTTATCTTTAATTCCTTTGTTAAGGTAAGTGGTAACGTTGCTTTTCTTATTTATGAATCCTTATATAGATGGATTTCTTTAGTTTAATAAAATTTAATTGACTCTTTATGAACTCTTAAAGATCCATTTCAACTTTCTCCTATGAGACCAGGTACATATTTACCGAAAGAAGGTAGTGGACTTTAAAATATATTGAACGGGAAAAGTGTATCTATATACCTTACATAGTCACTTATTTACTTTCAGACAGAAAAACGAGAAGAGTAGGGTTGGTTCATATTGGTCACTTTTCTAGGAAGAACCAGAATGAGATGACCTCCTACTTCTACCTCGAGACATTGGATTGTTTCTAACTTAGACCACTAATGAAATCTCTGAAGAGTAGACGAATGTTAAATGGTTCCAGACCCTCAGTGATAGACACAACCTCAATTGTCGTCTTCTCGTTTTACTTAATAATAATAATTGAATTTTTAACAATGATCATACCGATAGTAATGACTCAAGTAGACAACTAATTAGTATTTATAAAATGGACATCCTGTACGGGATTAAAGTTTAACATAACTATCATACATATCGAGTGTGTGTCCGTAAACACGTACGTATACGGTGTCCCAAATAAGTTGTTTATAAATAATTCATGAATAAGACATAGTGTTTGAACATATTTGATTTTCATACAACTATACAAGGTCGGGTTAATTCGAAGACTGTGGAGGGTCGAAATTAAGATAGGTTCACGTTTTAAAGATCGTTACTTGTCGAAGATAAAAGTTAACCGAAAGTTGTACAATATCACTATAAGAGTTTTGTTAGTGGTTTTAGAGTGAAAATCTTTTAACATTTCCCATACTTTTGTACAGTCGGGTTCCCGTTTTAGTAAGTCGTTAAATTTTTACTTTCGTCTTTAAACGATCCCTTTCAGGAGAATATGGAACACGAGACCAAAAGGGAGACTTCTCTCCTCATACACACCAATTGAAAATACTTTCCGGTAAAGGTAAAACAAAAGGTTTATTTTCTACATGATTAATCCGGACCTTCAGTTCCTAAAATGGTTTTCCCTATTCTACTCCGATAAAGGTTAACCGTAAAACAAACCAACTATAGTGTTGAAATTTTACACTCCTTGTGTTTTATGGGTTCACTTAAAGTATTGAAGGTTCCGGTAAAGTTCCCAAGAAGTTCGTCTCCACATACGTGCGAGTCTACGATTCGGTGCAGACTGAGAAACCCTGGGTCACCTAACATTGGACGATCCGAGGAGACAGGTACCCTAAGAGGTCCGTTCTTGTGACCTCACCCAACGGTACGGGAGGAGGTCCCCTAGAAGGGCTGGGTCCCTAGTTTAGACTCAGGGGAGTCTGAGGACGTAACCATCCGTCTAAGCAATGGTCAACTCGGTGGATCCTTCGGGGAACTCGTCTCCATTTTGATCTGTTACGGGGTTTATACACGTAATTGTTCCGTCTGGAAACGTCTCATTGTTGTTCAGAAAAGGTTAGTTTGGTTTCGGTTCATCAAGTGAAAGACCTTTCTATTGACTTCGTTCGTCGATAAACAACGAACCTTAGTGAAATTTAATAAAATCTTTTGCAGTCTTTCATTTAATGTAAGAGGAAGAACGTACGTAAAAAGGTCAAGGAAAAGTTTTGTTTTACAAGTAAATCCCGGTACTGTCGCTTTTATCTTTACACAAACCGTATTTGAATCGAATGATCGGACGTCCGTTTTATCTTTTAACAACAATTTAACCTCACCTGGTCTTTTGTCTACTATTTTGAACAAGTACTTTGAAGACGATTATTGTGTGTAAACAGGATACCGTGCGTGATATTCATTATTGTGTACTCTTTCCGACCTACACAGGGACAGGACTTGTCACCCAAAACCACAGACATTTCCGTTATTCAGTTCAAGTGAAGCGGGAAGTGAACACTGAAGGAGGTTTTGAGAATCCTAATTTTGTACGGGAAAAAATTAAGCCTTTATGAACCCTACTATTAAGAGACCACAAAACCAGAATTAATAAAAAGGAAATTTTAAAATCTCCGTCGAACCCTCCAACACAATGAATAGTACTGACTCGTGGTTAGAGTCCAAGACGAAAGACGAAACGGTCGTAAATGACAAAGGACTCTCGATTCGGTAAATAAGCAAAAACGGAGGTAAAGAGAAAGTGAGTCACGAGTCTTTCCCTTTCCTTCGTTAAAACTTTTTTCCACCCATCAACGATCCACTTCTCTACCACAGCTACCGATCGAGTTAATCAAGAAGGACGACGGTTGACTTTTAACAGCGGACAGATGTTCTTACTTAAGTGATCGGTGACATCAGTGACTGAAAGTTATGGAGGATTTTCCCCAAGTCCCACCTCTAGTCCCTACCCTGAGAGACGTGGGACCCTTTTTGACCGTCTTATGTAGAAGTCTATCAATGTATTAACGTACTCTAAAATACTAGAGTCAAAGAATATAAACGTGAATAGATCTTTTCGTGACATTGGTATTTGACACTGTAGACGAGACGTACTGATCGTCGCTGCAGACGGTTTTACACACGAGTTGACGTGCATAGTAGGAAGTTGTTTTAGTGTGCATATGACTGGAGGGGAGACGGAGAAACCTCGTCAGAGAGTCTCGACAGACTCTCCGACAGAGGGTCCGACATCAGGAGTAGACCGAGGTTTGTTTTGAATTGAGTAATGAGAGTCCAACAGAAAAAAAAAACGTGAGTTGTGACTAAAAACCGAAATTGTATAAAAAGAAAAACAAACTAAGAAAAATTAAAAATAACCTCATATCAACGAAATGTTGGAACGTGTTCAAAGAACAACAACAAGCCAGTGGTTCAGCGCAGGCTGAGAAGCACTGGGGTACCTGACGTCGTGCGGTCCGAAGGGGGCACAATCAAGAATGACATGACATTTCACTTAGTCGATACGTATATGTATATAGGGGAGAAAACCCCTAAAATAAGGGTAAACCCAGTAGTGTCTCGTAGCTCATTTCTCAAAAGACACGATATATCTAAGAGTGCTCAATAGAAAAAAATTAAATTTTCAGATAAATAAAAATTAACTTTCTGATAACGAAATGTTATAACACAACCAAAGACGGTATATAGTTGAACATAGTCGCTATCCGTATGTGTACAGGGGACTAGAACTTGGAGGGAGGGTGGAGGGTAGGGAGATCCAGTAGTGTCTCGTGGTGACTTAGAAAACTCGAGGGACTCAGTATGTCTTTTAAGGGTAACCGATAGATAAAATTATACCATCACTTACAAAGGTACGATGAGAGAGTTAAGTGATCAATAGATAAAATACGTATCATAGTCACCACATATATACAATTAGGGTTAGAGGGCTAAATAGGGTGGTGGGGGGAAAGGAAGAACCAGAGGTATACAAACAAGAGATACAGAAAGATTAGTAGATATGATCGAAAAAGTCTGAGGTGTGCACACAATTATATACTATAAACAAAAACAGAAAGACTGACTGAAGTGAGAGACACTGTTTTTCCACCATAAAACGGAAAAAATTTTATTTGGTGGATCTCTGCCAGTATGTCACAGGGAAACTGTCGTTCCTCTAGTTTGGTCAGTTAGAATTTCCTTTAGTTGGGACTTATGAGAAACCTTTCTGACTACGACTTCGACTTCGAGGTTATGAAACCGGTGGACTACGTTTATCAGTTGAGTAACCTTTTCTGGGACTACGACCCTTTCTGACTTCCGTCTTCCTCTTCTCCCACTGTCTCCTACTCTACCAACGTGCCGTAGTGGTCAAGTCATTTGTTCTGGAACCCGTTTAAGGTCGTCTACCACTCCCTGTTCCTTCAAACCACACAACGTCAGGTACCCCAGTGCTTCTCAACCTGTACTGGACCTCTGACTTGTTGTTGTCGTCCACCATAAAATGGTATAAAAGAACTTAAATTCTGTAGTAACTAACTCTCTCAGTGGTAAAATACGTCGTTATGTTTTTTTTCTCATATGTGAGAGTTAGTTAGATACTGTGTTATTACAACCAAGATGAACGTCGGACCCACCCGATGTGTCAAACGAAACCGGTCTATAAAGAAAGTAGAGAAGGTTTAATAAACTGTAAAAGAGAACGGAGGATAACGTACCAAACCGGACATTGCCCTTATGAAAACGTGAATAGAGTCATTGTTTTACATTGTTTCGGAGGATCTGGCCATTCTAAAAGGGGAGGAATCAGACGATTTCACAAACCGACGAGAAAGGTTCTTTGCTTCCTTAACGTCAGTAAGGAGGGTGTTTTTTTGTGACCGAAGTCGATCGTAGTTTAAACACCGGTCGACGACAGAAAGACGTATCTGCCAGTGAAAAGTGCCGCTCCGACTTATTAGCCGAAGAACAGCTTCTACAAACTTTAACTTTATTGTTAATGTGAGTGATACGTGGAAGGGTCGTAACGTGTATTGGAGTTAGCTGTGTCGTCGTTTTTGTCACTACTGCTATAGACGTCCGTCACCGGTGAGGTGGTACTGACGACGGACCGACTCTCGTTAAGACGTTACTCAGAGTTAAAGTCTCGACCAGTCTGCACTCCCCTTTACACGTAGAATCTTAATCGTCGTGTGTCATAATAGAGAAGTGTATGACATGTTCCCATCGTCTGAGCCTACAGGTGTTTTAGTAGATGCGATACATGTAATCTGGTTAAGATATATTTGTTCATGGAAAATACAGTTGATAAAGAACGGAGAGTAAATAAAGAAGATTTTAATAAAATAACATAAAATAAACATGTAGAGATTCGAAAAACAGGTTTGTTTGAAAAACATCTTTTAGTAAGTCTTTATTCATGAGTTTCGTTGGACCTTTGTGACAAAACTTTTCATAGGAGACAGGAGTATGTCGTGCGAACCCCGACCACGTGCCCCTACTGGGTGTCTCTACAATACCCCTCCCTCCACCCTCCCCCCACGTACAAACCCTTGCGTACATTGTTAATTTCTAAAATTTTAATTTTTTTATTTTTTGATTTTCTTTTTTTTTTTTCTTTTCATAGGACAGAGTAAAAATTATTTCTACACCTATGACAGGTGGTATTTCTTGGTCCGATGTGTGGTCCCTACTATGTTTGACTTCTTATGTACAGGGCAGATGTCCCCCGTCGTCGATGTGTCGGGTCTAGTTTTAATTAGGACAGTCGTCAGGAATTCCGAAACCTGTGTCACAACGGGTTAGAAAACTAAAGAAAAGTTCTGTGACCCTTTGACCTAAAAATACAATTTAGAGAATTAAAAATTCAAAACCATTAATAAAGTTTTGTGGTATGTCCGGTGTGTCTCGTTTAGACAAACGATATAAACCAAGTGTCAAGTAATTAAACACCAGGGACGTTCTATTGGATTGTCCAGTCAGTGCAATATTTGTACCAGTAGACAGGACACCCAACTAAATTGGTTTTGGGAGAGTTATACTTACTGTTCCATTATAATGTCATTGTAGAAACGGTCACTTCGTAGTCCCGTACAATCCATGGTCATCCTTATGACTTGGTCTTTTAGAAAGGTAAAACTTATAAAAAGAATATTAACACATACACAGTGTCTCAATCAATGGTCTTCTTAAAGTTCAAAACGTTGCCCCTTACTCGTCCTTTCATTTTTAATAAGGAAGTCAGGGCACATTAAGAAATTCTTACTCTTGCTGATGAGACCCTGGACCAGGACGAGTCCCGGAACAACTCGGTCTCCTGCACGTCACTCCGCGGAGGGTTGAGAGGACCCCGACACCCTCCTCCCTCGTGTCTCCGACCCTGGATCTCATTGGTCTTCGTCTCCCACACCGACTGATGGTCCCTAATGGGAAGAGTCGTGGGAACGGGTGACCCAAATCTTTTCTTTCCAGAAAAAGAAAGAGACAGAGAAAAGAGAGTTCCTTCCCACTATCTTCTTATTTACCTTCTCGGCAAATATGATACCAAGTCGGGTTAAGTAAGTAGAGACTAAATTTCCGAGACTCAGTCGGTTTTGTGACTCAGGACGAAAGAACTACCTTAAGTTCCGGTCTTTAGGAAGTATCGAAGAACTAAAAGATCCTGAGTTAAAAAGGTAGACATTTACTCATCTGTCTACTTTGTTCATAAAAAGTTAGACACAAGAAACTTCACTTCACAATCAGCGAGTCAGTACAGACTGAGAAACGCTAGGGTACCTGGCATCGGGTGGTCCGAGGACACAGGGACATATATATTAAGTAACTAAAAACCAACGTGACCCGGAAACAACGACACACACCCGAAAGAGGTCGACATTGTACTTCCGAAGAGTAACACCATGGAAGAGAATGTCGTCTCGTGTCCGAGAGCCACACCCCGAGTCGTCGACACTATACGTCCGAATCAGCGAGGTACCGTACCCCCTAGAAGGACCTGGTCCCAAGCTTGAGTAGAGGTGACATAACCGTACGCCTGAGAGTAGAGTGTGGGGGTCCCTTCAGGATTAGACATAAGACTCTTCGAAAGTCAAGTCAAGTCAGCGAGTCAGCACAGGCTGAGAAACGCAGGGGTACTTAGTGTCGTGCGGTCCGGAGGGACAGATAGTGGTTGAGGGCCTCAAGTGAATCTGAGTGTAGGAAGCTCAGTCACTACGGTAGGTCGGTAGAGTAGGAGACAGTAGGGGAAGAGGAGGACGGGGGTTAGGGAGGGTCGTAGTCTCAGAAAAGGTTACTCAGTTGAGAAGCGTACTCCACCGGTTTCATGACCTCAAAGTCGACACCGTAGTAAGGAAGGTTTCTTTAGGGTCCCGACTAGAGGAAGTCTTACCTGACCAACCTAGAGGAACGTCAGGTTTCCCTGCGAGTTCTCAGAAGAGGATGTGGTGTGAAGTTTTCGTAGTTAAGAAGCCGTGAGACGGAAGAAGTATCAGGTTGAGAGTGTAGGTATGTACTGGTGTCCCTTTTGGTATCGGAAATGATCTGCCTGGAATCAGCCGTTTCATTACAGAGACCAAAACTTATATGATAGATCCAACCAGTATTGAAAAGAAGGTTCCTCATTTACAGAAAATTAAAGTACCGACGTTAGTGGTAGACATCACTAAAACCTCGGGGGGTTTTTATTTCAGACTGTGACAAAGATGACAAAGGGGTAGATAAAGGGTACTTCACTACCCTGGCCTACGGTACCAGAAGCAAAAGACTTACAACTCGAAATTCGGTTGAAAAAGTGAGAGGAGAAAGTGAAAGTAGTTCTCCGAAAAATCCCTGAGTCTATGACTCGAATTCCTAGACCAAAGTAAATTAAACGTAAACCAGCATTTCCATTCCGAAGGTAAATCATTCTTTTATATTGTAGATTTCTTTATGTCACACACTCTTTGTGACCGATTCACTACATTTACTAGACGTTCCTCCGGTCTGGGAAACTAAGATATTGAAGTGGTTGAGCGTACATGTAAAGTTATAACAAGAGTGTTTCATTCTACGCCTCTATAAAAGTCTAATTTATTAGTGAGGTCGAAAATGGATTCTGTATACTTGGTTATATTCGTAAGACCATTCTGACTTATATGTTTCCATGTTTACCGAAACTAAAAAGAGAAGATTTGCTCCGAAAGTAAAAAGTCTAAAACGTTCTCTACTGTCGTTTGTCGGATTCAGACCCCTTTCGTACCTTTTTCCTCTGGGACCGTAGATCAGTGACAGCTTGTGCACAAACGACTACCTTAGACGTGTTTGTTCATTTCTCCTCTTGACTCCAGTAAAAGTCGTATCTTTCCAAGGTCTGGTAAAAGGAACCCTATACGTCCTTTAACTCCAATTTTATTTGAGGTGATACACCTTGTCCGTAATTTAAATTGATGAGGAACCTGTGTCAGTTACTAAAGGGTGGAAGAAGACGGACACGGACCTTCCAGGAGGTCGTCCAGGAAGGGGTGAAGAGATTTAGGTTCGACTTACCACTAAAGTAAAGGTTAGACACAAAAGAGTGAGGACCTTTGGGGGTATCGTGGGTGATAGAAAATGTTCATGAAAGATATTTTCCGATCAAAACATTTAGGGTTAATCTATGTGTATACATAGTCCCTTCCCCAAAGGGACTACCGAGTTCACTATTCCTTAGACGGTTACGTCCTCTACGTCCAAGCTAGGAACTCAGCCCTTCTAGGGGACCTCCTCCTATACCCTTGGGTGAGGTCATAAGAACGGACCTCTTCGGGTACCTGTCTTCTTGGACCACCCAATGTCAGGTATCTCAGTATTTCTCAACCTGTACTGCCTCGTGTGTGCACGTGCACATAATGAACGAATATATGAGGACGGTACTCCCTGGTGATTAGCGAGAAGATATAGGGGGTACCTAAGAACCGTGTACCAGTCATCCGTCATTAGTCATGGTGGTGACTTCCTAATTTATGTGATTACTTATTGAAAACGTAGATACCTGTGTTGATAATATACTTCTTACTATTTTATCTAAGTTTTGGTGAAACTCTTTTTTTACCTTTTTTGAATTAACAAGTATATGATCTTACTCTAATCTAACGGAGTACTTTTGTTACGAATGTTGTGTCGTCACTCCCTTCTTTTTCTACAATGTTCCGTATTTTTCTCTTCTTTTGTAAAGTGTTTTTACAAATGCTACTAACCTAAGTCTCATCATAAAAAGAGATACAAAGTTCTAGACTATTACTCCGATTGTGATGAAATTATTACTTTTTGTTCTTCTTTGTCCGAAACGCAAAGATACGGTCTCCTTATAATCACCCTAAAACAATATTGTGCCTAAACTCCAGGTGTACTAACGGTAAAAAATCTTCTTTAGTAAAATATCGTTTACAAGGAAAAATCATATGTGTCTAATTTTCACCTATCGGGGGAGATACTTAAAGTAGTACCCGAAAGGAAAATTATTTAAGGTAAGGTCCCTCTTGTCGTAACATCGTTGTACAACACAGAGTGATAGTTTCTTTTAAAGTTTTCGCTTGACTCGGTAAACAAAGGGTCACATATAAATAGAGGTAATTCTAGGGTCCCTCATTTTTTTTTTTTTTGTACCATTAATAGATTTTCAAGAGATTTACGAAAGTACCAAATTCGGTACCCGACTTAATCCAGGACCTTCTAAGGGTAGATCATTTCGTTGTTACAGATGATCATTGGACTTCCTTTCTGGGTCTTGTAAACCTGGAGGCCGTTCACCGACTGGATCTAAGTCTACTGTTCGGTGTTCTGCCACAAAGGTCCCTACCCCCCGTCCCCCGTACAGATGAGGGTCGTAGCGAAATTTCAACATTCAGACACTTGTACGTACGCAGAAAAAAACTTCTGTCGTATGATAAAGGTTCTGTCGTTTTCTTCCACCCGATAAAATAGTGAAACAAAGTCTTCCTGGATCTGTGAAGTCTTCCGAACGGATTTCCTTAGATAGATTTTATTGTGTAAGATGGAGGAATAAAGATATCTAGTTTTGTCTCCATGTATGAGTTTTGAAGACCGGAGTAAAGACAATCACGTATTCAGTGGGTTGGGTTTTCACGGGTCACTCGTTATATTTTGAGGTTAAATTAAAGAGGGTATCGAGAAAACGAGACACTGTCTCTGGGTGTGTTGATTGATATAAATATTGATACGACACTACAAGGACTTTTGTAAAAATTGAAGGACTGAATTTCTCGTCGGAAAGGATTTGGAAAGGAGAAAGAGGACGCATCCTACATCTACACTCTCAGTCTTAGTGATGTCGGGATAACATTCATACTCCCTTATCGGTTTCTTTACGTCTTTAGAATCGAGATTGGAGTAATTCTGGAATTCTATTTTGTTCTTTGCTAGATCGAAGTCAAAGAACAATAGATAAACTCAGTACCACCAACCTAAAGAGACATCCATTGTCGTAAGAATAAAGAATCTTGGGCAAATAACGGTCAAAAGTCATGACACCAAATAAAGTTAACAAAAAAAGAAGTAGTCTAAGAAAGAGGTGATAAGAATCTAAGTGTACAATTTCATACAGGTAAAACGTGTGTATAGATACCATATATAAGGTGATTATTTTATCTTTACATCACAAATGATTACTTACACGGAGTCTTGTATACAAACTCCTATATGCGGTGTGTTTTTCTCTCTCTTACCCTTTAAAGCACTGGTTTATATGAACCTTTTGTAACCTATCAGATAAGATCTCGAAACGTTTTGTGTTTTGATAAAGTCTGAAACTTTTCTTCTTATTTATTTTATCTGTTTAACTTTACTGTAAGTCTATGTAGGGAAATTAACTGGTGGCTTAACTAAAAAGTTGGTTAGGGAACTAAATGACAGATGGAGAGTCTTAATCCTAAGATTTCTGATATACACCCTTTGTAAATGAGACAAGAAGGTATTACAAACTAATTACGAGTATAATTATAAAAACTATAAAATTATTAATGGTAACGTATAAAAGAATAAACCATTACTGTCTATGTAAGATTTCTTAAAGTCTCTTTGAGGGTCCCTTAGGTTTAGTTGTGTGTACAACTGTGTTTGGTTTCTTTCAGTTTGTCATCACTTTAGACACTAAAGAAGTTCGATCGATGTCTAGGAGGTAAAAGGAACCGATCTTCTGAACTGGGGACTATGAAATGACCGTCGGTGCCATCGGGTGTACACGTAAAAACCTACCTCTGTCGAGAAAGGTCTGATTTGTGAGCTCTGTATTGTGGAACGATCAGAAACGGTGACGAGAGACACTCCCGTAACGACGCTAACACACTTTGTTTTTTAGGGACGATTAGATCCTGTAGGAACCTAACAGTGCACAAGAAGTCTAGGAAGAAGTGGAAATCACGACTTGAACGAAAGGGAAACCCCTATCGAATAAGAGAGTCGTCTCCGTAGATGACGTGAAGATTCCGTAGTGTCCAACATTAGTGGTGGTGAGGTCGTAGGAAAAGGTTTACTGAATGAGACACGGTACCCGGGTTGATAGTCCCACACACACACACACACACACACACACACACACACCACCCCACAAACACACACGCACAAAAAGAAAGGAAAACGAGAGAAGTGTAACAGAGTTGAAAACTCGGTCTTATTAAATTCGTGATCCCAGAACAGCCAAAACGTTGGTACTTGACGAAACGTTTCAGATCCGCAAAACGGTCTTTAGATTTGAAACAACTTGATACACTTTTCCAATTTGTAAAGTGTCTCAAAGCCGGGGTGGGGGTGACGTGAGGGTCTGAGACGGAACAAGAATTTACAGACAAAATAGTTCTTTACCTTATTGATTATTACACGACCTATCTTGTAAAAGTTGGTAGTGAGACATTGGTATCACGACGATTCTTGGGGTTTGTTTACAATTAGTGTGTAGAGAGGTATTAGTTTTTCTCGACCCCTGTTTCTCAGTTACATCAGACAAGATTCTACTTTACGATCTTCAAAAAGTATGTTATAGAAAGATTTTACTTCGAGAATAAATAACGTTATTAAAAACAATTGTTTTTGAAAGGATTTTAAAGGGAGTTGTTTATTTTTATTTAGTGTTGGAGGGAGTAGACCTCCTTTTATATTTTATGACAAAGGATCACGGGAGTAAAACTTTCGGAAGAACCCCAATAAAGGTTCTTGTCGTCTACGGATAAATGAGAGTGCTTTCTACAAAGACTCCAAGAGTTCGGGTGGGTTGTTCCTATAACTTCCCTTTCCTTCGTTCATTCGACGCTGAGTAGGAACTCAGTCGGTCAAGGGGTGTAAGGTAGACTCCCAGTCACGAAAGAGACAGAGACGATCTTCCAAAGGGTTTAAACGACTCAGACAGGAAGAAGTGATAGTGGAGAGGTCAAGGTCGGAGGTGGGAGTGGACCTGGGGGTGGTGCCGGGGAATCGACCGGAGAGAAAGATGGGAGACGGAGGTAAGAGGGGTCTCTACGGTCGGGAATCTTATTTTTGTGTTAGAAGAATAGGACGAAATATTCCGTGAAGAGTTTTAGAAGTAGAACTTGGTAGAGGAGGAGAGGGTAGTCTGAGGTCGGTGAGTCCACAGAAGAAAGAACGGACGTTTCTGGGGTTCAAATAAGGACGACGTCCCGAAGGAACACCGAGTCTACCATTTCTTAGACGGACGTTACGTCCTGTGGACCCAACCTAGGGACCCATCCTTCTCAATCCTTCTAGGGGACCTCTTCCCTTTCCGATGGGTGGGGTCATGAGAACGGACCTCTTAAGGTACCTATCTCCTCAGACCGTCCGATGTCAGGTACCCCAACGTTTCTGTATGTTGACTTACTGATTGTAAAGTGAAAGTATGGACGGCATCCCTAGGTGTGCCCCGTTCGGTAGCGGAGTAGAAACATCCCGCCGAGAAGGGACAGTAATTGAGAGACGAATTCGGACCAGACGGATCATGGGGTGATGGAAGGAATTAGAGTGTCAGATTTTTTGGGAAGATGGGTTTCGGAGTGAAGAGTGAGTCTAAGGGAAAATTATATGGTGTGACGTGAAGACAATGGGTTATAAACGGATCGAGAGGTGAGTAGTTGGTGGACAGAAGACTAAGGGAGGTGACCTGTACTCCTTCTTGAATGATCGTATGTGGATGGAAGCCAGGTGTATTATTATTATTATTACGAACCCTGTGGTCGTCCTGGTTTATTTATCCATACCTTACTTATGTACTCATCCGATTCTGCACTTTTGACCCACGGAGAGAGTCGAGGGTACCGGGTCCGTACCCTTTTACACTGTTCTGGGCCACTCGTCCACGAAACCCCATTCTCGTACAGTCCCCAACCTTTAGGATTAGCTACAGAATCCTACCTGACACTCGGAAATGTTTGATTTGGTCTCTTTTATTGTCAATGACTATATTTGTCTCTCTCAATATAAACAGAAGTGAGTGTCCCTTTACTTGGAATGGTCCTCCGACACAAAACCTGTACAAACCATATTAAATTCAATGACGAAACGTTCCGTTACAAGACTCTTCTTTACAGGAATTCGTCTCTTATTTATTAAAAAGGAATTACATAATTCCCTTCAATGACGTCTAAAAGAGGATTTATCGTTACTGAGTAATTCTTCAAATGTTTATGGTAAGTCATTTCATGGTCTCAAGAGTGAAGAGTCGTTTGTCGGTTGACTCTACTGAGTGTATGTATCCAACTTTTACTATAGACGGTTGTTTCTAGTCCCGGTTTCAGTCAGTGACCTTTACACGAATTGGTTTGAAACCGAAGATTTCGCCCAAAGTACACCTCGGTCCTAATTGTTCCCTTTCGTACCAGTCTTACCTTACACTCCAACTCACGACGCCTCTTCTACAGGGGTCTCGACACTGGACGAAACCCAGTCGTCGGAACCCTCGACCCAAACGAAGTTAGAATATATTAAAACGAGAGTACTGGACATTTATCTTATCCTTCTTTTTCCGTTTCCCGGGACCCACTCGTTTGTGTGATCTTATACAAACATTTCTATTCTTTTTTCCATTTCTAGTACCATTCCAGTAAGACCCTCTGACGTCTATTTCTGGTCAAACAACTATTCCTTTCTTCCTTTCAGTTGATCGGGGTTGAAATATTCATTGTCTCAAAGGTCCTCCGTGGTAAAAGGGTTCTAAGTACGAAGGTACCCCGTTTCACTTTGGACTCACACTATTATAATCGTTAGTCGTCTCTCGAAGAGTATTTTTACAGTATAATGGTAACTAGTGTGTTATCTTTACACATTTTTATGCTCCACAACTAGTACTATTGAAACTGGTGAACTACACTTCTCGGTTGAGTAACCCTTTCTGGGACAACGACCCTTTCTGTCTTCCGTCTCCCTCTTCCCCTACTGTCTCCTACTCTACCAACCTACCGTAGTGCCTGAGCTACCTGCACTCAGACTCACTTGAGGTCCTCAACCACTACCTGTCCCTCCGGACCGTACGACACTAAATACCCCAGCGTTTCTCAGCCTGTACTGACTCGCTGCCTTGATTGATTGATTGTGTTATCTTTGCACATTTTTATGCTCCACAACTAGTACTATTGAAACTGGTGAACTACACTTCTCGGTTGAGTAACCCTTTCTGGGACTACGAACCTTTCTATCTTCCGTCTTCCTCTTCCCCTACTGTCTCTTACTCTACCAACCTACCGTAGTGGTTGAGTTACCTGTACTCAAACGTGTTTGAGGTCCTCTGTCACTTCCGATCCCTTCGGACCGTAAGACATCAGGTGCCCCAGTGTTTCTCAGTTTGTGCTGAATCGTTGACTTGTTGTTGTTGTTTTAGTACTATTCGTAGATATATAAGGGTTTTGGAGTGCCCCCTTTCATATACTATTCCTTCTCCTACCGTTAAAGAAGACTTCTTATCTGACTTTTTCTTGTAATATCTGAACCTAGTTTTTTCGGTAATGACAGAAAGTAGACAAATAAATTTTTCAGAAATAACCCGGTATGAAACACGGTTCATGATGTAGTCTGTGACACCTCTATTTCTATCTATTTAATGTGTAAAACTTTTGTCTAAAGTCCTTTTACACCTGAGATCATTGGACACATTTGATCCGTCATAACCTTCGTCACCACAGTCCGGTTCCCTTCCTGACCAACTGTTCTGTTACCCTCTTTGTCCTCGTACAATTCCGGAATCCAAGAAAGACCTTTCTAACTAGTTTGTGGAGAAAAAGAAAGGTGAATGTGGAGGTAGTGTCAAGTCACTTAAGACGATTTCACCTTGACTTAAGTAGGGAAAAGACTTTTCCACAAGATTAGGGATTTCTGTTCCGTTCTTTGAAGATCTGTCCAGAGATTTTATCATAGTCACAGAAGGGTTTAGGAGGAGTGGTCGTAGAGATGTTGTAGGGGGATGGTTTCACTCTACAAAGAGAATTAAAATTAATAATAACTTAATTTATTCTTCGAGGATCCTGAAGGGACCACCGGGTCCCCAACTCTCAAACGGAAGGTCGCGTCCCCTACGTCCAAACTAGGGACGAGTCCCTTGATTCTAGGGTGTATGACTTCCCGTTGATTCGGTCGTACGGTGTCAATGACTCGGACGTAGTCTTCAGGTGCACGATGATGATATTTATTATTTATTTTATAATTTATTATTTATTTATTTTTATAATTTTTTCTTCAAGAACGGGTGGTTGAAACTACGAAACACGTACATCAAACATCCACGTAAACTTATGCAAAGGATTTATAAAAATTGAAAGTTTACAGAAACGGTGGTCATAGACTAAAAACCTAATTTCGACTAACCTAGGTTGGTAAGTAAGTTGTCTACAAATGGCGAAACGCGGAGGTGAAACACGGTCGATGCCTTTACCCACTACCCTTCTCTTTCCGTTCGTTCGTATTGACTAGGACGGGAGTCCATGTCTGAAGGATCACTTGTGGTCAGTTGTCGCTTAAGGTTCTCCTGATTCCTGGTTGTGTCTTCTATTCATGGTCCTTGGTTCTCCCGTACAGTGGTCTGTCAGAACCCCACAGTCCTTTTAAAATGTCCCCTTTGTTGTAGTTTGATTTTGTAGTTCCTACTGTTCTTAAATGGGTTCATCTGTTGTCTCCCTTCTTACAAGATTAGTCTTGATCTGTATCAAAGTTTTAAGGTCTCTACTCTCTATACAAAGTCTTTAATGTTCATACATTGTTGACCTTACCCCCCGTCACCCTCCACACCGACCACGAGTGCAAAATTTCCTCCACTCGTTCTCTCTTCAACATTTCTCAGAGTATTCAGTATAAGTTATAAAAATTAAAGTAGGGATCCCGTGACCCTCGAAAACGTTCAAAAATCCGTCCCTTCGACACTTTTAGTTAAAGATAAAATTTGTCATTGTGACTGACGTCTGATTTCTTGTCTAAGGTCCTAAAGGGACCGTCAAGTCACCAATTCCGAGACACGAAGGTGACGTCCCCCATTTCTTAGTTCGGGAACAACCCCTTGATTCTAGGGTGTACAGACTACCACGTCAGTTTTTTTAAAAAAAATTAACAAAATTAATTTTCTAATTTTACGACTGGAAATTCAAATTTTTCTTTTGTCTAGACTCCTTTTGTACCTAATATCGTCGGGTGTATTTTCAACTTCTACCAGTCTCGTTACCACAGTAACGGGTTCTCTCCCTGACAAATAGTCCTTCCCTCTTTTAACTCGTACAGTTTATGACTATAATTGTTTAGGTATGCCTTCTGAATTTTATATTTCTCTCTTCTGTTAGTCATTTCGTCAAGAGCTCCTGTATCCTACGTGACCCTAGGTCTCTCGTCTGACCTCTTCGTCGGAACTTCCTCTGTGTAGAGGGTCACCCTGTCCTCCTGCCTCCTTTGCCGTCTGCACCTATTCCAGTTCAGACTTTAAACCTCCGTCCTTAACTCCTTTGAGAAAACGAAGACAAAAGAGACTCTAGGCGACCGTTCTAGACGACGGTTCTCACTTTCCCCCTCCTTAATCCCATTCTTCACACTCTTTTCTTTCCCTAGACTTTAGCGGTGTGACCTTCTTTCACGTCTCACTACGGCGCGTGTGTGTTACAGACCCACTGCGGCTCACAAACGAACTCTGGTTTCGGTGTGGGAAGGTCACCGTACCTAGACGAGTCAGGACGCGTACGAGACTCTCTCGTCTGCAAACCTTACTGAACCGAAATTCCGCCCATACCTCCTTCTTGTTTTTTCGTCTTCCCAGACTCCTGTAACTGGGTTTCCCTCTTTCGTAATTTTCTTTCGACTTTTCTTTACTTTAGTCCTACTTCTCTCTACCTCCATTGTTTTCCCCGTTCTTTGAGATACTACATCGTCCAGTTCACATTACGCCCAGTAATTCTCACTCTCCGACGTCCTTCGCTCCAACTACACCTTCTCTACTACCTACATTTGTAAGTCTCCCCCTCTCTTCAAGGTCCTCTATCAGGTCGACATAAGTCCTCTCCCTCGTCGACTTCTCCAGACCTCCTCTTCCAGTGAGTGACCTCGACTCTGACAATTCGTAGGTTCTGCGTTCCACGACGTCCTCGTCGGTTTGGGTCCAATCTGTTCTTCTAAGAATTCTTCGTTCCGTGCCAGTGTCTATTCCAGTCACTTCTCCCTATTTCTGGTGTGTCAGTCTCTCGCACTCGGGGTTTCTCCGTCCTCAAAAAGACACTCCCACCTACTCATCACCAAATTTTATTCGGGTTCTCTCCCTACGAGTCGGACTTTTTCAGCCTGTTCGGTGGACTGAGCTCTCTCGAGACCCCCTTCGGTAAAGGAGTCCTCGTCGGTCTATGGACTCGGTCCTCCACTTACCGTAGTTGTCTCCGCCCGACGCCTACCTTACCACAGGCAATTGATGTCTCTTCCCAAGGTGTTCAGTGTCCAGTTTAGCCTCTCCCACCTCCGATCAAGTTCTAACTGAACTCCTTCTTATGGACTCTATTATTTCTTGACCTTCTCGAATACAGAATGTACAACTAGTTCCTGTAATCTCTACCCTCCGTACCACCCGAGTCGATCAGAGTCCCAAAGGTTTCTTACTCAGTGTCCAAGGGGGAACCTGCACATCTGTGAAATCCGACGAATCTTTCTAAATCAATGTCTGACCTGAGTTAAAACAAATGATCCCTCGGGTCGACTTCACTCCTCCGATCTGTTTCTTTCCTAATGAACAGGAGTTCGGAGTGGACAGTCCTTCCCGTCCTCAGTGACCTGAAAACTGGTTCACGTACTTCTTAACTACGAAAAGTTGACACCACAACCTCTTCTGAGAACTCTCAGGGAACCTGACGTTCCTCTAGGTTGGTCAGGTAAGACTTCCTCTAGTCGGGACCCTANGGTCATGAAACCGGTGGAGTACACTTCTCAACTGAGTAACCTTTTCTGAGACTACGACCCTCCCTAACCCCCGTCCTCCTCTTCCCCTACTGTCTCCTACTCTACCGACCTACCGTAGTGACTGAGCTACCTGTACTCAGACTCACTTGAGGCCCTCAACCACTACCTGTCCCTCCGGACCGCACGACACTAAGTACCCCAGCGTTTCTCAGTCTGTGTTGACTCGCTGACTTGACTTGACTTGACTAGTACGTGAACACTTCACTCAGCGAAGTCAGCACAGGCTGAGAAACACTGGGGTACCAGACATCGGGCGGTCCGAGGAGACAGGTACCCTAAGAGGTCCGTTCTTATGACCTCACCCAACGGTACGGGAGGAGGTCCCCTAGAAGGACTGGGTCCCCAGCTTGGTCACAGAGAGTGCAGAGGATGTGACCGTCCTTCCAAGAAATGGTCATCGCGGTAGATCCTTCGGGAATTGTCACCATGATGGTGAAATTAAGAGTCTAAGACGAATAAAAAAAATATATAAAGGGGGTGTTATAGGAAACGTTGTCTTTCTAAGTCAGGTCTTGGTGCAAACCGACACGGCAGGGACCGGAGGAAGTCCGACTAGGTCTAAGAGTCAGAAACGAACTGACGGGACTGTGAAACCTGTGAATGCTTCGTCGAGGAAACATCATACAGGGAGTCAAACCGAAGTGACCCACAAAGGAGAACTAATCTAAGTCTGACACTTAAAGACCGTTCTTATAAAGTCTTCACTTTTGTACATGAAGAGTGAATTAAGACAGTCTACCGTTTACCAAAGATAAACAGGTAATGACTGCTACAAATGAAACTAGAAAACTCACTTCGGTACGGACGTTCTGAAGAGAAAACATTTTTCAAGGAGGAAAGGGGAATCTTTAATTAGTAATGAAACATCTCTCTATGAAACGTTGATATACCTATAGGACTACGAGAAGTTTACAAACTCAATAATTACTCAAAAAAACATTGATTCACCTAGCGGTTAAAACAAGTTACCCGAAATTGGGTAATGATATTAATAAAAATACGAGGTTAACAGGGTTTAAACCGATCTTCCTCGGGTAAGTTCCGCTTAAGACAAAGGAAAACTGTACTTGGGTTGTAGGAAGATCATAAAGGAACGAAAGATTGTGTTATACAGTATTAGAACATAAAAGGGATGGACGGAGACCTTAATCGGTGAAGAAGTTCCTAGGGACCAAGGAAACGTACCTTTTCTTATAAATTTTCGGTGTAAGACTTACAATCTACACGAGTGATAATAACTCCACAGTCACGAGGTTCGGAGAAAACAACCTTTCTTGGTCCTTTATGTACATCCATCATAGGTTTAGTGAAGGTATAGGGAGATCAATGTGGAAAGTAATAAAGATATAGATAAATGACTAATAGATAGATGAGTAGATAGTAGATAGATAGGTAGATGATAAAGAGGTAGTTAGATGGATGGATGGATGGATGAACAGTGTCTGGGACTCAAGTGTACCTATGAGGGTTCAGGTCAGGTTGTATTGTCCCAAATAAGAGCGAAGGAAGGAAAAGTATCAGGATTGAGGGAAGAGGATTTCACTCTTTCAGTAGAGGTGAATGACAATTGCATAAATGAGTCGCCCAGTTGGGGTGACTGTCCAGAAGTGGACACACCGACGGAGGAGAGAGACGGCATCGAGACTAAGGTATAAGGTTCAACGTGGAGGTACGCCTGTCGAAGAGTGGTGTGGACCCGGGACTGTGAAGGATAGAGGGGAAACGTTTCTCTGGGATGAGGAGAAGGACCTTGAGACTATAGGGAGTGACACAGGAGAAAGAGGGGAGAAGAACCAAAGGTCGTGAGGTCGGTTCCAGAAAGAGGTGTACCTCTCAGAGGACAGGGACGAACTCGAGAAGGTGGTCGTGGTCCGTTCGTGAGGAATTTCCACAAGAAGAATAGAGAGAACCCGAGGGTGAGACGGGACCCTGTGGAGAATGGGACGAGTTCGAGGTTAGGAACTACGGTCAAAGAGTAGGGGAGACGCACCTACGGGAGGAATGAGTCAGACCCGAGACTGAGGGGTTGTTTCGGAGGGGAGGGAAAGAGTCCGTATGGGACGAACGAGACGATCCCGAGACTGGTACTTCGGGATCACACCTGGTGGTAGTGAGACGGACGTCAGAGTCGGGGACAATAGGGAAGGACTGAGTGTGTGTGGATCCTACGGACGAAACGAATGGAGTACCTGACTCTTGACTCAAAAAGTCCCCTCCACCTCTTCCCGAGACTTTACGAAAATTGTATCTGTTACTTCCCGAAGTTCTACAGAATTCTGAACACTAAATAGTAAAAATTAGAATTAGTAATAGGGTCGATAATGGTGACAATACTATGATTACTATTGATCAATCCTGTCAACACGATAATTAAATAGTCTCTACTTATTATGAATCACTCAAATAAACGTAGAGTATTTTATATTTTGATCGGAAAAGTTAAAGTTTTTATCAGAAAGTTAAAACTCCTTTCTAAATAAAATAGACTAATATATAGAGAGTGTTCGTCTGTCTTACCGGTTGGATGTTGTAGAGACAGTAAAACTTCTTCTAATACTAACTTTTCAAAAACTCCTAACATCCAAATATCGTTAACAAAGTATTTAATTATTGTTTGGTACGTTTTAAGATTTTTAATAAACATTAGTGGTACCGAAATTCCTTTCAGACCGCAGTCAGTACTATCTTGGTTGAGAAACCTGATGTCAATGACGGACCTTTTACGGAAAAAAAAAAGTTAAGAAAATTAAAAAGTACGTGTAATAACCTATGACTACATCTGATTCTTATACCTACCGTAAAAATATTAATAATTGTTCTCGTCTTTTAGTTAAATGTTTTCTTTCCATTAAAATTTATTCTTGAGTAAGAAAAATATTACAAGTGACAGTCTAAAACATATCTTTACACTATAAAAGAGATATATCAAAATGAAATCATCTAAAGTTCACTTTAGGGAATAATTACCAAGTGTAAACTGCTTCAATAAATAAGAACAGTAAAATTTTGTAAGTGTTAAATCCGTGTATACTCGATGGTTAAGATATAAAGTAAAAAAGTAAAGTTATCGTACCTGGACAAATTTATTATTGGTCAATTTTTCACTTTGAAAACTAAATTAATAAATAAAAACACATCGAGTTTTTTCTTATTCGGTCCATAATGACTTAAATCAAAAAAGGTAACTTCCAAAAATAAAAAACATTTTATATACACATCGGTAAAGAATTTTGATCGGTAAAGTGGGATAAAGACGTACTTCGTGCTAAATTTTATTCGACGAAACTTTAAGTTATGACCGGTTTGATCTTACAGTAAAAGGAAGACCTTCCCTGTCCCACTAAGAAGAAGGGACTACATTGACCTTTCTTTAAGTAATTAAAAGAGACTATAATTGGGTGTGTAAAATATCCGTAAAGGAAAAAGACTCTTACGATGTTGACGTCATTAAAATCGTAATATAAAATGAACATAAATAAAAAGTATTTAGGTAATAAAAATTTTTTCATACTGTCATGTGTTTTGAATTTCGAAAACGTTATATTACACTGTATGTCTAAAGTCATTTCCGATGTCATGACACAATATGTTAAACAATGAAAATGATTAGTGTTGGAAATTTGTTACCCAAACTAACATACTCTCTACGGTTGTTCATGACTAGTTAGGGGTTGGAACGACCTTTGGTTAAAAAAGATGTAACGGAAAAGAATAGAAGAATAAAACTTTGTTGTGTAGAAATAAGATAATTAGATACTCTAAGTCCTCATTAAAAAAGAAAAGACGAGTGTAATGTTTTACTGTTACTTGTACAGGGGGAGGGTCTCACACCAAATACTAAATTATTACGGTATCGAGGACCGGGACAGTTCATAAGAAGGGAGACTTCCGTATAAGACTCCGGTGTTAGAGTCCGTGTGGAGTACAGTACACCCCTAGTCCTTATTTGTCGTTTAGAGTATTTACCGGACGAAATATCGTGGTGCAGTCCTCTTTACGTTCTAAAAACGGTATATTAAAGAGTAAGGTGACTTCGAAAAGGTAACCGGTTGAGTATTTTTAAATATAAAAAGTGAAGTTTACGAAATTATGAAAATGGTTAGAGTAGCGACTCAAATACAAACAAAAGTGACTTAATGACACTTAAGACGGAAAGTGATTTCTGTTTTACATGTAAAAGTGTCAAATTTTATATTACAGTAATTTAAGACGTATATCAAAAATAATATTTTCCACTACATCAGACACTGTCAGATCTTTTCCTTATTTAATTCTGTCTACAATAGACTAAAAATTCAGACCTCTTTACACAACATTATAAACCATACTTCGTCTACTTGGTATCATAACATTAGTTTTATTATAGATAATCTATACCAGGATGAAGAAGACTTTGAAATAAGGGGTTTGAGTTTACTTATTTAAAGGGGACCCATTTACATAGAGTAGATGTTAATTTCAGAATTAATCTCGTTGTGAACCTCAAGCCACACTACCTAATCTGAAAGGGAGGGGATTAAATTTAACAAACTTCGAGAATCTCCTTCGTACGATATCTCCTTGACCTTAATAGAACAAATTAAAGGTATTAGGTACACAGGTAAACCAACTTGAGAACTGAATTCAGGTAGAAAGGTCCTATCTCATTCCGAGACATATTTACACCTTTCCAACCCCATACGATTACTCTTGGTAAACCAGTCGACGAACTGTAAGTGACCCGTACTATTAATATAACGGTATATCCGTCATTTGTGGTCACCTCCCATACTAAAAATTTATGAATCTATACGTTCTTTTAACGAGTCGATTGACATAGAAATCCGACGTAAGTCGAGCCTCTATACAATTTGGTTTCTACACACTGAGACTCCGTCGGGATCCCTCCTTTTTCCCTTTCCTTCCCTGTCGACACAAGGAGGCGCCACTGGGACGAACACCCTGTTACTTGATCACACATATTTTTTCCTCTCTTAGACACTGCCAAACCAATATTCCAACCGTACTTTCCTACTTCTCTTTTCCTCAATAATTTTTGGTCCTTCCCTAATTTAAAGTTGTCACTTGTGCCTGCTTTATAGTCTCCTCTTTTACCATAAATAGTCCACAGTTTGATGGCGTGTCAACGTGAGTAGAGTATGTGATCGTTTCAATACGAGTTTTCAGAAGTTCAATCCGAAGTTGTCATGTACTTGGCTCTTAAAGGTCTACAAAGTTCGACCAAATCTTCTTCGTTTTCTTGGTCTCTAGTTTGACGGTTGTAGACAACCTAGTATCTTTTTCGTTCTCTTAAGGTCTTTTTGTAGATAAAGACGAAGTGCCTGATGTGATTTCGGAAACTGACACACCTAGTGTTGTTTGACCTTTTAAGACGTTCTCTACCCTTATGGTCTGGTAGAATGGACGGAGGACTTTTTACATACTGAAGGACATACGTCCAGTTCTTTGTTCTCAATCTGAGCCTGTGCCTTGTTGCCTGATCAAGGTTTAACCCTTTCCTCATGCAGTCCGACACATAACAGTGGGACGAATAAATTGAATATACGTCTCATGTAGTACGTTTTACGACACGACCTACCTCGTGTTCGACCTTAGTTCTAACGGCCCTCTTTATAGTTATTGGAGTCTATACGTCTACTGTGGTGGGAATACCGTCTTTCACTTCTCTTTGATTTTTCGGAGAACAACTTTCACTTTCTCCTCTCACTTTTTCGACCGAATTTCGAGTTGTAATTTTTTTGATTCTAGTATCGTAGACCAAGGTAATGAAGTGCCGTTTATCTACCCCTTTGTTACCTTTGTCACTATCTAATAAAACCCCCCGAGGTTTTAGTGACGTCTACCACTATCGTCGGTACTTTAATTTTCTACGAACGAGGAACCTTCTTTTCGATACTGGTTGGATCTGTCGTATAATTTTTCGTCTCTGTCTTGAAACGGTCGTTTCCAGGAAGATCAGTTTCGATACCGAAAAGGTCATCAGTACACACCTACACTCTCAACCTAGTATTTCTTTTGACTCGTGACTTCTTAATTACGTAAACTTGACACCACCACAACCTCTTCTGAGAACTCTCAGGGAACCTGACGTTCCTCTAGGTTGGTCAGGTAGGATTTCCTTTAATCAGCACTTATAAGTAACCTTCCTAACTATGACTTCGACTTTGAGGTTATGAAACCAGTAGACTACGCTTCTTGACTAAATAACCATTTCTGGGACTACGACCCTTTCTAACTTCCGTCCTCCTCTTCCCCTACTGTCTCCTACTCTACCGACCTACCGTAGTGGTTGAACTACCTGTACTCAAACTCGTTCGAGATCCTCAAAAACTACCTGTCCCTTCGGACCGTACACGTCAGGTACCCCAGTGTTTCTCAACCTGTACTGACTCTCTGACTTAATTTGAGTTGACTTTTTCGATGTAGATACCCTTTATCGTTGGGTGAGGTCTTAACAACGGACCTCTTAGGGTACCTGTCTCCTCGGACCGTTCAATGTCAAGGGTTCAGACCCCAGTGTTTCTAAACCTGTGTTGACTTCGTCGACTCGTACGTACGTACCCCTACTCCTCCCCGACCACCTTTTGTCGTAGGTCCTCCTAGAAAAATGAAATGATTCTTATCGGTGTTACTGTGGTGATGTACTCTGTTGACTAAAGTAACCAGAAACCATGATAGAATGTCAGATTTAATTTTACCCTTTTGCTCGAAGCAACGACGATAAAAAACTTTCAGTCTGGAGGTATTCCCAAACAGAAGATGGTTTTTTGGATGTTGTTTATTCATTTGACGATCAAGACCGGTTTGGAAGTATAAGTATAATATTAAAGGTCCTAATATTTTAATATTAACAGATGCCCCAGCGGGTCTCAGCCGGTGCTGACTTCGCTGAATCGTCGTCGTCGTCGTCGTCTCCTAGGGTTTGAGTGTCTGAATAACCGATAAGAGTCCTGGGCGGAATATTTGGTACGAATAAATCTTACTTGATTGGAGGCATCTGGGTCGAACACTTGAGAGAGAGGGAGAGAGAGAGAGATATATATATATGTGTGTGTGTAATATTTATATATATGTGTATGTGTGTGTGTGTGTGTGTGTGTGTGTGTGTGTATGAATCCAATTCTTATCGAGAATACCCTGAAGGGACCACCAGGTTACCGATTCTGAGGTACGAGGGTTACGTCCCACGGGTCCAAGTTAGGGATCAGTCCCTTGATCTAGGGTGTACGACGTTGATTTTCTAGGGTACACGACATAGATTCTGGACCACGTCGGTTTCTTTATTTATTTTCAAACAAATTTTTCCTATAAAGAACACGTGAATGTAAGGTTACGAGAAATATAAGATTACGATTAATACAAGTACACAAGAGGTGTACCATGTGACATGTTGATTATTAGTTTTTATTCTAGATTTACCATTTACGACAATATGTGAGAGGGTCACACTGGTTTCTCATAATTATCGTGTTTCTCCTCCGACCCGTAAGACGATTACCGTCTTTAACACTCTGTGTCTCCTTCAACAACAAGATCTGACTCTCCCTGTATAAGTCTCCAATCGTCCTTCGTGAGTCATTCCTCTATGTAAGTATCTAGGCACGTCACTCCTTCTCTCCGAAAGAATAGATTGTTTATAAAAGCCAGAGGTCTACCAAAAACGGTCGGAAGACGTTTACTGTAAAGTTCTTTGTTACCAAGGTCGCTACGAGACCAATGTTTTTTTTTCAAAGTACAAATTTATTCACACTCTTACACCGTATATTTTGAAGTTAGAGCCTGTAAGTGTTATATACACTTGTTTTAATTCCAATACGTTTCAATATGTTAAAAACTTTTGGGTAAATTTTATCAAAGTAAATACACTGAGATTGTTAAAGGACATAAATTAGGATTATTAAAGGACATTGTCGTGTTGATAAGACGTTATATGTTAAAAAAATTTACTTATCTAAAAAGGTAAGTAGACGAATAGATAAGGTCATGTCATTTTAAGGAAATAATCCGTAAGAAAAAGTAGAAATTTTATCAAATCGAGAAGGAATAGACAAATCAAAAAGTTTATTTTTAATCTTAAAACAGGTTCAATTTCGTTGTGACTTAAAAAATAATCTTAAGTAATTATGAAATTTAATCATCCCTTCTTAGTTATAGGAATAAACTTATTCAGATGACAAATTCTTGGTTAGTGTAGAAGTAAACAATCTCAGTGATAAATACCCTTCCTTTTAATGAGTTATGTATAAATTTCAAAGGAAATATACCCTTTGACAACGACAACAATTATGACAATTACTCTAGAAGTTGATTATCCTATAAATCCATAAATCTCTTTTGAGATAAAAAAGAGATGCAAATGACATATGGTTGGTCAATGGACTTGATAACCTTAAAGAAAAAAATTAAAGGAAACCAAAAGATCTGATTAAATATCATAGAATTTTATTGTGATTAAAACACAAAATTAATATTAAAACTAACGATTTGGACAAAAACGAAATATAGAAAATAACCAAACTTTATATTTACAATCACTATTACTGTATGAATAGGGTAAAAACTACAATTTACTGACATCAAAAAGTGACAATTTATTTTAACCGTTGTCGAAACTCCACCCCGGATTAATAGAACAATTCCTTAATGAGAAGTTCAGACTCTAATGTCTGTTAAAGTACGTCTTAGTCTCCAAAGTAAAATAGTACCCGAAAGTTTTCGAAAGAGTTACTAGTATAGTAATAATTGGAAAACTTTATTAATATAATTAATACAATTATCTATAGGATTATTCATTTGATGGGAATGTAAGGACCGATTGTACTCAATTAATGTAACCTAAAGAAGAATTTTTATGGTTCCTTATACTAAGTGATAGTGAATTCTATAAAACATATATGTAAGGGTTGTTGACAAGACTCTAAAAGAAACCAACCCCTCCCTCCCCTTCTTTTCCCTTTAGAAAAGACCCACAAACATCACTCCTATAACAGATAGTCTAACATACGAGGTCTTACTAAATAATAAAATAATGTGTCTTATTCTTTATAATCCAGGAATTTCTAAAGATGTTTAATTGGTATATTTATACAATGGATCCTCGGACATTCGTTGAAAGACTATTCACCTTTAAAAGTAAAGTATTAATAACTAGACAATTCTAAAGAAAATTTTCAACTATAAATTTTAAAAACCACACAGTTAAAAGTATTTTAAATCGAGGGGTAATTTTGTCTAAACAGATAAGAGAAAGTAAACAGTTTTTCTTCTTTCGTTTCGTCCATAACGACTATTTTCTCATTAACCTAAGTTCATTTAACCCCTTTGTAATCTGACTTATCTCAAACCATCCCAACGAATGACGTCAAGGGTCTTAAGAGATTCTGTCAGGAAACTTAGAAACTTACTCTCTCCGCATATCTTTCGTCTGCCACTACGGGTGTGAATAAGTGATACCTTGGTAAAACGGGACTCGTAGAACGTCTACCTTATGTCAAACTCCTTTTGGTTAAATGTAGTAACGATAGTATCTCTATCCGTCGATCCATCTATGTATGTATATCCTCTAATATCTCGTTAAAAAGTCTCTTCCGTTACCGTGGGGTGAGGTCATGAGAACGTACCTTTTAAGGCACCTACCTCCTCGGACCATCCGACCGTCAGGTACCCCAGCGTTTCTCAGTCTGTGCTGACTCGCTGAAGTGAAAGTGAAAAGTGAAAGTACGTAACCTCTTCCTTTACCGTTGGGTGAGGTCACGAGAACGGACCTCTTAGGGTCCCTGTCACCTCGGACCACCCGACGGCAGATACCCCAGCGTGTCTCAACCTGTGCTGACTTCGCTGAATCGTCGTCGTCGTCGTCGTCTCGTTAAAAACTTTATAAAGACATTAAACGGATATTCAAAACACCTATAAAATTTTAATTAGTATGAAACGGTCCTAAATTTGTAAAGATTCTTTCGTACTATCAAATTCTGTCTTTCGTACTATCAAATTCTATTCGTACTATAAAGGAATCGACTGAAAAGGAACAGGGGGAACCAACACTCAATATATTACCAGTGGAGACCAGTAAGTTGGCTAGAAGAACTCCCAAGTTATATTTGTCTTAATGAAGGGGAAACTGGAACATGGGACCAGTGATAAAAGGGAACCCGTAATGAACCTACAAAAGAAAAATATTTCCCAATCTTCACGACGACTGACAGTGAATCATTTCTTTAAACTTTCTCCGGATTTAATTTGGTTCCGTATCGTCTCAACTCCTGAGAATTTTTCTATACTGGATTCACTCCCTTTTGTCTGTGTGTGAAGAATATGTTTGTTGTCAGATACACATACTTTGGTGACAATCCATTCCTTAAATCTTACGAAGTGGTCGCTGTGTGATTTCCATAGTCATTAATAGTGAAAACCTTCTGACCCGACTTGGGTGGTCGTCTGTGTGCGTGTCTGAGTGTGTACGTAAGTGTGTCTGTGTGTGTGTGGGTGGTGACTTGAAACAACCGTTTCGTTCATGTTCTGTGTGTCCCCTCTTCTCTGTTTAAAATTGAGAAAGGTCTTTAGGACGGTAAACATTGTACCTTACTTCCAGAACTTCCATAATACGATTCACTCTATTCAGTTTTCCTCTTTCTGTTGATGTCATTCTAAAGTGAGTATACACCTTAGATTTGTTGTTGTGTGTTTTATTTTTGTTCGGGTATCTATGACTCTTGTCTGGTCACCAATGGTCTCCAATTCCACTATGTTCCCGCCCACTTTACCCACTTCCCCCAGTTGACACATCGTCACCTACTATGGATCTGAAAACCTCCACTAGTGAGATCAAATAGGTCTACACCAACGAGTCAACAAAGGCTGAGAAGGACTGGGGCACCTGACATCGGGTAATCCGAGGAGACAAGTACCTTAAAAGGGTCGTTCTCATGACCTGACCCAACGGTAAAGGATGAGGTCCTCTAGAAGGGTCGGGTCCCTATCTTGGACGCAGAGAATGCAGAAGACGTGACCATACACTAACAAATGGTGACGTGATAGACCTTCGTGACAGTTTTATAACCCAACCAGTTTTTAAAGTTATTCTAGGTTATTCTAGAATGTCCTTTTGGGATTACTTGAAAAACCGGTTGGGTTATGTTACGACCCATGGATTTTGAGAATTTGTGTGTGTGTACGTCACTTGGGATTTTGGTTGGTTCCCGAAAGCAATTATTACTTAGTTATAACCAAATAGTCAACACTGTTTATATAAGTCCCTTCTGTCTGATATTCCTTTGTGAGACATGTAGGATGGACTATCAAGACATTTCGATTTTGAGAGATTTTCAATTTAGATAATTAATTTTTTTTACTGAAGGGATCATCGAGTCTACCATTTTCACAGACGGATGTTAAGTCCTCTGGGTCCAAGCTAGGGACCCAGTCCTTCTAGGGGAGCTCTTCCTTTACCGTTGGGTGAGGTCATGAGAACGGACCTTTTCAGGGTACCTACCTCCTCGGACCACCCGATGTCAGGTACTCCAGTGTTTCTCAGCCTGTACTGACTCACTGAAGTGAAAGTGAAAGGAAGTAAAAATATTAAAAAGGGTCTCGGTCTGATATATTTAGACTAAAAATTTTTTAGTGGGAGGGAATCAGGACATCAAACCAGTCTAGATGGATTTAAGACTCAGTGTTTACGTCGAGTAAATTAGACGAGTGTACGGTAGTACGCAGGGGTCGATTCTTTCCAGTAAGTTACATAAGAACTTTGCCTAGTCCTGGTATACCAGGAACAGGGGGTACAGAAGACGGATGGAACCTTTTTGAAATCGGTTTCTTGTTCAAATTAGTCTCTTTACTCTTTTACGTCTTTGGTTATCAGTCTCCTCCGGTCTATTATTATCAAATCAGTAATATGACCAGTCTGGTGGTTACTGGTTAAAGTTCTATTGACAGTCTCGACAAACGTCAGGGACGGAAAATCTGTTCTCGTATGGGAGGGGGGTGGGGGTGTTGTCCGTAGGTTTTATTTCGTTTGTAAGGAGAGGTAGTCGGAAAGGAGAAATAACCGGAAACTCATAACTCGTGGGTCTGGGGTGAAAGTCAATGTAAGACCACCGAAAGGTCGTCGTGTTTGAGAAACCTAGAGTAATCCTCTTCCTTTGTCGTTGGGTGAGGTCACAAGAACGGACCTCTTAGGGTCCCTGTCCGCTCGGACTACCCGACGGTAGATACCCCAGCGTATCTCAGCCTGTGTTGACTTCGCTGAGTCGTCGTCGTCGTCGTCGTCGTCGTCGTCTGGATTAGTCGACCTGGTTTGTCCTGGAGTTTACTCCTCGAACGTTGGAGAGGAGAGGAGAGAGTCTCCTCTGTCATTGTTGTCTGTACATTTATAGGAGTCCATCAAAACAGTGATTACCTCTTTTTACCCAGGGTTTAAACAAAGTAAGAATCACACAAGTGACTCGGGTGTAAAGACTTTATTGTTGGTGTCTCATTGGTGATGGTGGTTTTGTCCGTTTTTGGGTGAGTGACCTCTCAAATCACATTGGGTTTCTAAGACTCATCCTTGACGAAACCCATAGGTCCCCTTCTGGGTAGGTCCGGTGTCCGGGTCCAGAACCTGCACGGGAAACATCGGGATCTAAGAGGTCGGTAAGATCTTGAACCGGTGACCCCCTCTTATGTCTCCCGTGTCGGTGTGTAGTCCACAACCCCCCCTTCGGGAGGACCTGGTTCTTGAGACAGAAAACGATATCGTCTGTGCGAGTAGAAGTAGGGACCTGGTGAAAGGTTTATGGTCCTTATCGGAGAGCCAGACCTCCTTAGATGAGGGCTCCAACGGGAACCGTTTTCGTCTTATTCTTTTGTGGGTGTCAAGAGTAACAGTACCAAAGTCGGTTCTGTCGAATGATACTGGAAAGGCATGTATCGTACTTGACACTGCCTACATAACAGATTCGTCGAGGAGTGGACGTGTCGGTACGACCGTCCTCATCGTTAAAGTCGGACGGGTTTAAAAGTGAGAATTTTCTCGTTCTACTGGTCCTTCGTCGACGACACGGGAGGGTCTTCCCTTTGCCGGTCCTAGACACCCGTGGATCTCCCTAGGGAACCCGATGTCACTAGATGAAAAGTTTACTGACGTCCACTGGTTTCCCCTTTCACCCCACTCCCTTCTCTATTTAACCCTCTAATCCTAACTGTACATGTGTAATGATAGAGATTTTGTCTATTGATTTTTCCTGGATGACATATCGTGACCCTTGAGACATTACTGGATACACCCTTTTCCTAGAAATTTTATTTCCCCTATATACACATATATATATATATATATATGAATATATATATATTCACTAAGTGAAACGACATGTCGACTATGATTGTTTTGTAACATTTAGTTGATATGAGGTTATTTTTCTAACAAAATTTACTGAGACGTTGTCTTTGTGGACACACTACATAAAGTTCCCTGTCTTACAAATTAAACTTATCCGTTTATCGTTTTACTTCGACAGAGACACCTTTGGTGAGTATGTAGAGGTGACTCTCTGAGACCTTCGGGTGTAAAGGACTTTGCCTTGTGTCGTGTCGGTAGACTGATGGGTTCTCTGGAAAGGAGTGACTGACCCCAGAGGACCGTGAAAGCTGTTAACACTACCAAATCAATGAGTCAGTACAGGCTAATAAAACGCTGGAGTACCTGGCATCGGACGGTCCGAGGAGACAGGTACCCTAAAGGGTCCGTTCTTATGACCTCACCTAACGGTAAAGGAAGAGGTCCCCTAGAAGGGCTGGGTCCCTAGTTTGGACGTAGAGAGTGTGACGTCCGGTAGAGACGTGACATCCACCTAAGAAATACTGACTCGGTGTTCCTTTCGGGAAATGTTAACCCTACGAACGAAAATTGATGAATGGGACTGAAAGAGAAAGGACCCACAAGAGTTAGGTTGGGAAGAGGTGACCTGGCGTCTGGAGAGGTCGAAAAGTGTCAACCGAGGGTCGGGGACCTCGTAGGTAGTCCAAGACTTCTGTCCGGGTTCGTCGGTTTCCCTCTCTGAGTGGATTTTGGGACTACCTCTTCAGTGATGTCCAACTGCCCCGTCGGTCCACCCTCCATTCACGTAGAGTCGTGTCGAGTCTTTGACCTTTGTCGTTCCACTACACTAAGTAGTCCGCCTTGTGAACTGAGGACTGGGAAAGACTGAGGAGAGACGGGACCGTGGAAAGTGGCGAAACTGAGAAAGGTCAATTGGTTCACACGAAAAGTGACGAACCTAAATAAAGTCACTTAGTTCCCACGGATAAGATACATTGTCTGGGGTACGATTGACACACAACCCAACCCCCCTCGCCAGTCCCTGTTCTACTTTTTCTGGCTAAAGATACTTGACAGTCGAGGTCCTCTCGAAATGGACGGACCACCGACCTCGCTAATGACTTGTGTAATATGGGGGTCGTAGACTTTGTTAAAGGACTTGTCGTAATTTAACGGTCATAGACCTTGGAAGATACCGTGTGTCCTCCGTAGTTTATTCATAAACGACTTAGTCACTTTATTGGTCAATGACGAGTGTCGGTGAGTCCACCTTGTCGACTCCAGTCGAACACTGGTCCTTGACGTTTACAATCAAACCTGTCTGTGGTCCGTCGACCTGAGACAAGCCTTCCTGCCCGCTCTAAATGGTGTGGTCTCTCCTCTACAACGTGACGTCACAGTGGGAAACAGTAGGCAGTGTCCGCTAGGGTATCGACTTGGGGTGACTGACGCAGGGACGAGAAGGATTGGCGGTGCAGGGAGCGGGGAGACTCCTGCGCTCGACGTCGGGGCCGCGGGACCTACCTCGAGACGCGACACCGACCGTCCGTCCTTCGACGAGGACCGGCGAGGCCTCCGTCCATGCGTCGGTCCAGTCGACCCTCTACCCGAACAGTGAGTCCTTCTCACTAGGGCGAGTGACTGTCGGACGTCTGGGGCCCCCTATTTTCGCAAGAGCGGACACTACGATACGGTCTAGTCTTCCTCGGAGAGGACGGGAAGGACTTAGAGGGGAACGGACCTTACGAACGAGTGCCCAGGGACGCCACCGACGGAAGAGGAGAACGAGCAACGGTGTCCTGACCGTCCTTCCCCCAAACCTACACGCAAGATCCCTTTTCCGTCGTCCTTTCTCTTCTTTTCCTTTGGTGAAAGGTCTTCTCGTTAATTAAAAATCGTCTTCCTCTTTTACCGACTACCACTAAAAAAAATTCAAGTCAGTTGACTTTTCTGACCTTGATCTTATTCCAAATTTATTTTTTCTTTAAGGAAAACATTTAGTTAAGGATCGAGAAGTTTAATGGGGCCTATCTAATGCCATACTTTCTTTATTACATCTGGTATATGACAGTTTTATACATATACAAAGACTAAACGAAATTTATTTAATATATGTACGTATGATAGTACATTCTTTGCTTAGCGGTCAGACACAAACTACGTCCTACGTCCTACGAACCCCGACCACGTGCCCCTACCAGGTCTCTCTGCTACACCCCACCCTCCACCCTCCCCCCAAGAACAAACCCTCGAGTACACATGGGTACCACCTAAGTACAGTTACATACGGTTTTGGTTGTGTCATAACATTTCATTTTATTTCATTTTTATTTTTTAAATTTATTTATTTATTTCTTTAATATATGATCATTTTAAATGATTATCATATCTCATGGAACGTTAAATAGAGTTGACTAAATGGAAGAAAAAGAAATTTCAGAAATAACTTAAATAATGTTATAACGAAGACACCAAACATAAGACAAAGACACCGGTACTCCGTACACCCTAGAATCGGGGGACCGACCCCTAGCTTGGGTGTGGGGTACCTAACCTTCCGCTTCAGAATTGGTGACTGGAACTCCCTTCAGGACCGAGTTGATTAAATTCGACAGAGTGGACAGACCACAAAATTCTGCGTCGGGTACCGTCTTGTGAGAAGATGTACGTCTAGAATATTGAAATTTAACGTAAAACAACATTCTCCACCCGAAATATCAGTCCACTGGACCCAAGTCGTAGTGAGTTGGTAAATGAGACAGTAGACCCCGTTGAAAGGACATCCAAAAAAAAGGTAGATATTTTCACACCTAGTGGTAGTATTATGTTACCGAGGAGGAATAGGCGTCTCCTATAAGCTTCTGGGGGTTCTCCTGCGGACTTTGGCACCTCACATACTTTCACATACTTTCACGAACGCGAGTCAACACAGGCTGAGAACCGTTGAGGTACTTGATATCTAGCGACCCGAGGAGTAAGGTACCCTAAAAGGTCCGTTCTTATGACCTCACCCGACGGTGAAGGAAGAGGTCCCCTTTGAAGGGTTGGGTCCCTAGTTTGGACACGGAGAACGTAGAGGACTTGACCGTCCGGTTAAGAAATGGTGATCGGGGTAGACCCTTCGTGGTACCTATCATATCTTAGGAAATATATGATACAAAAAAGGTTTTAACTTCCCATCCAGCGCATATATCGGACCCATGTGACCCGTTTCCCTACTCAAGATGGGACCACAAACAGGGATTTAGTGTGCCAAAGTAGTACGATGAGTCTTACTGTGTCAAATTTTGCATACTTAAGAAACAGACCTTAAAAGATAGGCTATAAAAACCTGAACCTAGCTGGCGTCTATTGACTTTCACGTCTTGACGTACTTTCTCCCGTGACAACACGGTTGGAGTAAGATAGCAACATTCGTAATATCCTACGTTATGCGTGTACGTTTCCGACTTTTTCACGGACCGTGTCTCAGTGACGTCATTTATCATCAATAAATATATACGATTAATTAACGACCTCTTCTGAGAACTCTCAGGGAACCTGTCGTTCCTCTAGTTTGGTAAGTTAGTTAGGATTTCCGTTAGTCAGGATTTATAAATAACCTTCCTGACTACGACTTCGACTTCGAGGTTCTGAAACCGGTGGACTACACTTTTTGACTGAGTGATCTTTTCTGGGACTACGACCCTTTCTAACTTCCGTCCTCCTCTTCCCCTGTTGTCTCCTACTCTACCAACCTAATATAGTGGATGAGCTACCTGTACTCAAACTCGTTCGAGATCCTCGACCACTACCTGTCCATTCGGACCGCAGGACGTCAGGTACGCCAACTTCTTTCGTCCTGTACTGACTCGCTGACCTGACTTGACTTGACTTACTATTCTTTTAGTTCCTGGTAGTTTAGTTGATATAATATCATTATAGTTTAAAAAGAAAAAAACCGACACAACGTGTCGAATACCCTAGAGTCAAGGGGTTGTTCCCTGACTTGGACCCAGTATCGTTACTTTCGTGACTCAGGATCGGTGATCTAGTAGTCCGTCAAGAGAGAACTTTATGAAAATTTTGCCTTATAATGACAGGAGAACTGTACCAAACCATAAAAGACTTGAAAAAACGTACGTTTATATTTTTACGGGATATTAATTTTATATATGCGAAGTCAGCACAGGCTGAGACACACTAGGGTATCTGCCGTCGGGTGGCTCGAAGGAGCAGGGACCCTAAGAGGTCCGTTCTTGTGACCTCACCCAACGGTAAAGGAAGAGGTTACGTAATTTCACTTTTCACTTTCACTTCAGCGAGTCAGTACAGGTCGAGAATCGTTGGGGTACCTGACGTCGGGTGGTCCGAGGAGGTAGGTACCCTAAAAGGTCCGTTCTCATGACCTCACCCCACGGCAACGGAAGAGGCTATTTTTATTCGTGTAAGTTTACTGTCTTTAGTAATTATTCGAAACTCTTTTATTTAAACCGAAAATTTTAAACCATAAATTTTCTAACTCTCTGTGTGAGTTTAAATCTCAGATATAATCGTCCTTCCGTAATTAGGACGAACAAGTCAGTTCCAGTGACCATGTTTACGACCACTCCCAACTACTTGGTTAAACGATTCTAGTACAGTAATGATTACCTGAAGGAACATCGAGTCTATCATTTCTTAGACGGATGTTACGTCCTCTAGAGACCCAGTCCTGGGGACCTTTTCCCTTACCGTTTGGTGAGGTCATAAGAGAGGACCTCTTAGGGTACCTGTGTCCTCCTGTCTCCTGATGTCAGACACCCTAGGGTTTCTCATCCTGTACTGACTCGTTGATAGTGATGTGACAGTAATGATTCTCAGGGAAGGACTGACGTCTGTTATTCTACCTGTGCCCATGGATGAATCCCAACCCTGGTTTTTTCTTACACAGTATGTGGATCTTTAATACCTTCTTGGATGGTAAAAGTTACAGTTGACGTAGTTTAAGATATTAAAACACAATTAATTTGGTCATCGATTCCAGTTGATTTAAGAAGTAAAAGATTGATCAAAACTACGTGGTTATGTTTGTATGTTATAGTTTAACAATTGATAATCAACACCGGACAGTTAAGTTAGTGGAATTTTTGACTCTAAAAAGATTTCCGTTTTATTAATTTTACATTGTATTTGTAAATAAAAGTTCGTAATTGTTTTTCTGTGATGTAGGTGTAACAAAAATAATTCTTAAATACCGTATTTTTCTGTCCTTTTTTCTGTGTCTACACATATTGCCTGAAAACCTGAGTCTCCCTCTCCCTCTCCCACCCTACTAAACCCTCTTACCCTTAAGATTGTACATATGATAGTACATTCTTAACTTAGCGGTCAGGTACAGACTGCATCCCACGTCGTGCGAACCCCGACCACGTACCCCTACTGGGTCTCTCTACAACACCCCTCCCTCCACCCTCCCCCCAAGTACAAACCCTTGCGTACATTCTTAATTTCTAAAATTTTAAATTTTTTTTTTTTTTTTTCTTCTTCTTCTTTTTCTTAAATACCGTATTTTTATAGGATTCACATAAAAGTGTTTGAGATACACTGGAGAATTTAGATTAAAAATAAAAGAAGTAAGTATAATGAGATAAAATTAATATACTATTTATTTATTGTATCTTTATTAAACTCAGAAAATCGAATGAATCTTTCTTTGATTTAGGACCTTCTTTGATTTAGGATAACAGTTTTTCAAACTGTTATAAACTAATCCTTTGTTCTATTAGAACTAGATTTCTATAAAACTTCTAATTCTTATTATCTTAAAATTAGGAGACTTCAAGGGAAAAATATTATAAATTCTTAAGTAAAAAGGGGAACTTTATATATATATATATATATATATATAAAGTAGTCCACCACCATCACCACTACCACTAATCACCAAAATTCTTTTATATAAAACCTCTGATACTAAGAACGTTGTAAATGAATTTCAGGATATAAGATCCTTGTGTCAAAATTCCATTAAGAAAAGATTAAAGAAATAAAAATTAACTTCCTATTAACGAAGTCTTAGAACACACCCAAATACGGTATGTAGTTGTACTCAGTCGGTGTCCATCCGTATACAGGGGAGAGACAACTTGGAGGGAGGGTGGTTAGGGTGGCCAGATCCAACAGTGTCTCAAGGCCAAACTCGAGGGGTTCAGTATGTCTTTTAAGGGTGACCGATAGTTACAATGTATACCACTACATCTACAAAGGTACGGTGAGAGAGGTAGGCAGGGTGGGAGAGGAAGGAGAGACACAGGTGTTCGGACAAGAGATGCAGACATAGAGGTGACGACGCGACGTTTACCCAAGTAGTCATTGGTAAAAGGATCTAAGATAATAGACACAATTATATGTTGTGAACAAAAAGAGAAAGACTAAATGAAGTGAGACATATTATCCGAGACCAAGTAGGTGGAGTAGTCTTGAATGAGTTTACCAACTCATTATAAGGTAACATACATACGTGGTGTCGACGAAATAGGTAAGTAGACGGCTACCTGTAGATCCAACGAAGGTACAAGATCGATTTATCACGATGTTACTTGTGGCCCCATGGACATAAAAAAAGTCAATACCAAAAGAGGTCCATATACGGGTCGTCACCCTAATAACCCAGTGTACCATTAAAATAAAGGTCAAAAAATTTCTTAGAGGTATGACAGAAGGTATCACCGACATAGTTAAATGTAAGGGTGGTTATCGCGTTCTCGCTAGGGAAAAGAGGTGTGGGAGAGGTCGTAAATAACGAACATCTAAAAAAAAAAAAAAACTACTACCAGTAAAACTGACCACACTCCACTATGGAGTAACATCAAAACTAAACGTAAAGAGATTATTACTCGCTACAACTCGTATAAAAGTACACAAATAATCGATAGATATACAGAAGAAACCACTTGACAGACAAAACCAGATTTCGATGTCCGTAGTTCTGTCGTACCATGACCGTTTTTTTGTCTTTATATCTGGTTACTTTGTTTTATCTTTCGGGTCTCTATTTGGGGATATTGATACCCGTGGAATAGAAATTGTTTTCTCCGTTCGGATATGTTACCTCTTTTCTATAAGAGCAGTTGTTTGTCACGACCCTTTAGACCTGTGGATACACATTTTCTTACTTTTTTCTTTTGAAGGATTGTCGTAGTCAAGTTAAGTCAAGTCAGTGAGTCGGTACAGGTTGAGAAACGCTGAGATACCTGACGTCGTGTGGTCCGGAGGGATAGGTAGCTGTCGAGGGCCTCAAATAAGTTTGAGTATAGGTAACTCAGCCACTACGGTAGGTTGTAGAGTAGGAGACAGTAGGGGAAGAGGAGGACGGAAGTTAGAGAGGGTCGTAGTCCCAGAAAAGTCTAGTTAGTCAAGAAGTGTAGTCCACCGGTTTTATAATCTCAAAGTCGAAATCGTAGTCAGGAAGGTTACTTATAAACCCTGACTAAAGGAAATCCTACCTGACCAACCTAGAGGAACTTCTAAAGGAAATCCTACCTGACCTACCTAAGGAACCTAGATTATTGTATGTGTTTCTATTTGAGTTTTACCCAATTTCTGGATTTACATTCTGGTCTTTGATATTTTGAGAATCTCCTTTTGTATCCGTCTTGTGAGATACTGTATTTGGTGTCGTTCTAGGAGATACTGGGTGGAGGATCTCATTCCTTTTATTTTTGTTTTTACTTGTTCACCCTGAATTAATTTGACTTTTCGAAAACATGTCGTTTCCTTTGTTATTTTTTCACTTTTCTGTTGGGAGTCTTACCCTCTTTTATTATCATTTATTTTGTTGACTGTTTCCTAATTAGAGATTCTGTTAATAAAACGTTCGGTCTTTCGTTCCACAGAACTAACTGTATTCCTTGGTAATGTTACTTATGTCTTCTCGAAATTTCCGGGTAGTCAATATATGGTCGAATCGAGGACGACCTCCTAGTGTCAAGTCTGAGCCAGGTAGACTAGGTGTCGACGTCGGGTGTCGGTGGTCTCCCGTCTGAAACTGTAGACAGGGATTATCTGTGACTTGAACGGACTCTAGTACCACAAAGAAAAAGAGTCGTGAGGTAATAGTAGAAGTCTAATCAAAGTAGTTGTTTACTTCCAATATATATTTGTATTATTCACATGTATATATATATATATAAAAAAAATGTAAGGGTCCATCTTTGTCAAAGTAATTTTTTTCTCTTCCTCTTTTAATTCTTTCGTAAGAAAATTTCCCCTCTCGAGACTATGACTCCTCCTTCCCGTTTTTGGTTTATCGGATGTTTAGTAGAACTTTTCTGTTCCTCTTTCGTTTACTATTATTGTAATTATTATTTTATTATCTCTTAAGGGACCACCAGGTCACCAATCCTGAGACACGAAGGTGACTTCCCCTGTACCGGTCCCTTGATTCTGGGTCATACGGTACCGCGTCGGTTTTTTATTTTATTATTCTGTTATAATTTGTCAAAAGATTTTTCTGTTCCTCTTTCGTTTTTTATAGATACACTCGTTAGACTGCTAATTTTAACATAATTCTATGGACAAAAGAAAGTAATTTTATTTCGGACAGAAGGGGATTTACTATTGTTTTTGTTATATATCACCATCACTACCCCCCCCCAACCACTACCTCGTCGTCCCCGTCGTTCCCATCAATCGTAGATTGTTTACGGGCCACGATTTGTGAATAATAGTGGAGTGAAATTCCTACTCACTTGATCCGTGTCTACTAAGAAGGTCATCAATAGACCTCCGACCTTTGTATAGAGAGAGAAAACGTTGATAGTAGAATATACACTTTCACACCTGTTTCTTTTCCTAAGTTTATCCCCTCTTCAGTTCTCGAAACGTGACAACTGTACTTCCATAGAATAATTAGGGTCCCAATAAATACTGTCGTCTTAAACCTTTGTTAGACTGAATTCATTAGCATCTTCTTGGTTTATTTTATCATTTATAATACATCAGTAATATTACTCGTTCTAATCTTCGTTATCTTCTTTAACACAGACATGGTACTTATCTTGACGTATTTTATACATACATATGTCTTTTTCTATTTCTTTAGACTATCTTTTTGTTACATAAACTATTCCGTATCCAAAATCTCCCTAATAGTTGAGTCAAGTCAGCAAGTCAGCACAGGCTGAGAAGTGCTGGGGTACTCAACGTCATGAGGTCCGGAGGTTTGAAATTTTCATTTTCAGGACCTTTTAAAAAAATTTATAACGGTTTCCTATGTTACACTTTCTAAAAGGAGTACCCTGAAATCTTGTATTCGTTTCAGTTGAATAAAATGTATCAACCGTAAATGGGTTCCAAATAGGTTGGTCGGTGTCGGTCTGAAAAGATGAAGGGTACAGGTTCAACGGTTGATGTAGGGAGTCTCTCAGGTGTTCTAAGTCGTTATTATCAATGATAAAAACAATCATCATCATTATTATTATGTGGTTTGTACATATCTCGAAATGTTAATTTTTTTTTTACAAAAAGAATCGAATAAAGTTCAGGTTAAGGAAGACTTGTTTGTAACGGTAAATCTTAGGGTACCACGAGGGTCGTCTTTCTGTTGGGTCTTCTCTTTCTCGTCTCTCTCCATAAATCTACCTATACCTACGTGGGACCTGTTGTCTCTTCGTTGACATGTCGTTCATTTCTTAGGTGGACGGTTACGTCCTATACGTTCTCTGCGCCTAAGTTAGGGACCCACCCCTTCTACGGGACCTCGGGACCTCCTCCTTTACCGTTGGGTTAGAGCATGAGAACGGACTTTTTTAGGGTACCTGCCTCCTCGGACCACTCCTACGTGTGATGTGTGTATTGTTTCCCGTGTCGTAGGTAGACGATCGGAAAGTTGTTTGGAGGTACTGGGAAGTTCAATGTTTTTATTTCGTGGGACCCACATACTTGGTAAAGGATCCTCGTAAGAATGTCTCCTGTCGTCCGAGAGTGTCTATACTACCTATAAGGGAAGGTGAGGCTTAAGTGAAAGGACGGGACGAAGGAGACCCAATATTATTTATGATAAACACCAAAAATTTGAATAGTGACGTTAGCGGGGTCCGGTTGACGTTCTCACGTCACAGACTTTTTGACATAAAAGAATTTTTGGGGGATCGAACATTTTCAGTTTCGTTATAGAAAGACTCTGTCGTTTTAATTTCCCTCCATATTTCGAGATGGATTGGAAATTGTAAAATGGGAAATCGGGTACTGATCCATTCAGGAAGGGACCTGTACTCGTAAGGAAAATTCTTTATTGGATGGTTAATCGTTTATTTTTTGGACGAATTAGGCGTGTTGGAGGTCGACGACCAGTTTTGGGTGTCGACGAGAAGAAACATAGAAGGGTGTGTGACAGGTGTACCTTGTCTGTGTTCAATTTCTTTCAGATTAAACGGAGATAGAAAAGATGTACTATTGTCTCATGTTTGGGTCTTTATGTCGGTGGTAGTCTCTCCGTCTTTTAAGTCGTCATTTGTAAGGGCACCCCAGTGATTTCGTTTGTCGACCAAAACAAGTCTCTACGCCTCTTCTATAGAGATCGTTTCGTCGTCATTTCTGGGACTCGAAGTTTTCTTCATACCTGGTTGTAGGGACTACTTATATCTACGTTTTTAAGAATTGTTTTACGACCGTTTGATTTAAGTTGTCGTGTAATTTTTCTAGTGTGTAGTGCTAGTTCACTCTAAATAGGGACCCTACATTACTTCCAAGTTGTGTCGTCTATCTAAGTCTGGTATAAGTGTCTTGCTTTCTATTTTTAGTATTCTAGTAAAGTTATCTACGTCTTCTCGCAAAGTGTCTTAAGTTGTAGAAAAATACTAGTTTTGAGAGTTGTTTACCCCATATCTTCTTTGTACGGAGTTGTATTATTTTCGGTGTATACTGTTTGTGGTATGATTACCACTTTTCAACTTTCAAAAGATCTAGTCCTCGTTCGGTTCCCACGGGTGAGAACGGTAAAAGTACGTTCCATCATGACCTTTAGAATCGGTTTGTTAAATCTTTATCTTTTCTTTATTTTCAATGGTTTAGTCTTTCCTTCTTCATTTTAGTAAAGAGAAACGTCTACTATACTAGAATGTGCATGTTTAACGGTAAAGGAAGAGGTCCCATAGAAGGGTTGGGTCCCTAGTTTGGGTCCAGAGGACGTAACGTCCGTCTAAGGAATGGTAGACTCGGTGGTCCGTTCGGGAGATGTTTTAGGAATTCTGAGGTGGTTTTTTGACAATCTTGACTATTTACTTAAATCATTTCAACATCTTATGTTAGTAATACATTTTTAGTCAACACAAAGATGGAGGATTGTCACTTGATAGACTTTTTCTTCATTCTATTAACGTAAATGTTATCGTTAATTTTTTACGTATCCTTATTTATCTTGGTACCTTCATTTCTAGATATGTAACTTTTGATATTCTGAAGCTATGTTCTTCATTGTTGTGTGTTTATTTACCTTTTTATAGGTCACAAATACCTTTGGTTATTACTTATAACAATTTTATGGGTATGATGGATTTTATAAGATATCTAAGTCGCGTTAGGGTCGGTTTTAAGGTTACGTTGAAAAGTATCTTTAAATTTTGTGTCAGGTTTTTAAAAATACCCTGGTGTTTTCTGGGGTTTATCGGTTTCGTAAAGACTCTTTCTTCTTGTTTCGGCCACCAAAGTGTAAAGGACTAAAGTTAGATATGACATTCCACATTATTAGTTTTGTTATGTCATGATCGTATGTTTACCGGTTGTCTACGTACGTCGACGACGACGACGATTCAGCGAAGTCAGCACAGGCTGAGACACGTTGGGGTATCTGCCGTCGGGTGGTCCGAGGGGGCAGGGACCCTAAGAGGTCCGTTCTTGTGACCTCACCCAACGGTAAGGGAAGAGGTTGTCTACGTACTTTTCTATAATTTACAATGATTAATAGTCCCTTTATGTTCAGTTTTGGTGTTAAGTCGGTCCTTTGTTTTCCTTTAGAACGGTAAACGTTGTTGTACCTACCTAGAGCTCCTGTAATACGATTCACTTTATTCAGTCTATCTCTTTCTGATCATGACATATTAGAGTGATATCTCTTAGAATTTTTCGACTTAAATATCTTTGTAGCTCATCTTACGACCGACACTCCCTGACCGACCCCCAAAACCCCTATACCTCTATAATTGATTTCACATGTTTGAAAGCCAATATTCTTCTTATGCAAGACCCGTAGATTATATCTTGTACCATCGATATCAGCTGTTATAATATAGTATATGAACTTTCAATGATTTTCTCATCTAAGATGCACAAGAGTGGTGTTTTTTCTTAGTCACTAACACTGTACCACATCTACAATGAATTTAGATACCACTAACAGGAAAACATCATAAGATGGTTGGGTTGTGTAACATGTTAAATTTGAATGTGTTACAATATGGATTTAATATAACGTTATCTCGGTCTTTCTCTCCTACTCTACCAATCCATCGTAGTGGTTGAGTTACCTGTACTCACACTCGTTCGAGGTCTTCTATCACTTCCTGTCCCTTCGGACCGCACGACGTCAGGTTCGACAGTGTTTCTCAGCGTGCACTAAATCACTGATTTGTTGTTGTTATTTGTCGTGGGAAGGGTGTCTAAGTCATGCTAACCCCCGGTGTATGTATTTCGGGGATTATTGAGTTCTTCGTAAACTTTTATAACCAATAAGAGTGACACCACACAATTATCGGAGTTCTTAGACCTCAGTCATTTACAGAAATGTGGAATAAATAAATAAAATTTAAAGATTGTCTAAATGAAAGAATTTTTTAACGTTATATCAATTACATGTTATAATTGCAATCAAAGTCCACATATTGTAGCACTATACTGTAAATTTATATAATGCTATACTAGGGGTGTCATTCAGATTATTAGTAGACAGAGGTATATTATAACAACGTCATAATAACTGTAATAGAATACGACATATAATGTAGAAGTACTGAAGAAATAAAAGGTAGAACTTTAAACACGAAGACTTAGGGGTAGTGGACAAACGAGGTAGGAAAGTAGGAGAAGAAGAGACCATTGATGACCAAACGAGAGACAATAGAGAACGTGACAAAGAGAAAACAAAAGTCTAAGATGTATATTCACTCTAGTATGCCATAAACAGAAAGAGACAGACTGAATAAAGTGGATCGTATTATGGGAGACCCAGATGAGCACAACAGTGTTTACCGTCATAAAGTAAGGGAAAATACCACCTCATTATATGGTGGAGAAGAGATAGGTAGTAGACAACTACCTGTGATCCAACGAAGAGATAGAACCGATAACATTTATTACGACGATACTTGTAACCCCACGTGCATAGAAAAGATTAATCAGAAAAAGGGGGTCTATGTATGGATCCTCTCCTTAACGACGTAGTATGCCATCAAGATAAAAATTGACAACTTCTTGAAGGTATGACAAAAGGTATTACCGACTTCGTTAAATGTAAGGAAGGTTGTCATATGTCCCTAAGAGAAAAGAGGTGTAGGAACTGTTATAGACAATACGCAGTGAAAAACTACTACCGGTAAGGCTGTCTACACTCCATTATGAGTACCACCAAAACTAAATGTAAAGGGACTACTAATCACTACAACTTGTAGAAGGGTAGACAACCGGTAGACATACAGAAGAAACCTTTTTGTAGATCGGTCTAGGAGACGGGTTAAACCCCCCGAAGGGTCCACCGCGATCACCATTTCTTGGGTGGTTGGTTCCGTCTTCTGAATTGTCTGTACCTCGAACTGGTGACCCAGTCCTTCAAGGGGACTCCTCCCGTTTCTTGGGTGACACCACAAGAACGGATCTCTTGGGGTACCTGTCGTCTCGGACCGTTCGATGTCAGGTATCCCAGCGTTCCCAGCCTGTGTTGACTTTACTGAATAGTACGTACGTGTGGGTTAAAAATTAATTACCAAACCAAGCCAAAAAAAAAAAACTGTAAGTCAACATAATTAAGAAATATATAAAACATGTAATTGGGAAATAGTCTAAATAACAAATGTTTATAGAAGAGGGTAAGTCATCAGATTTAAGAACAAAATAACTACGAAAGGAAGTGACACGTTTTCCAAAAATCAAACTACATCAGGGCGAATGGATAAAACGAAGACAAAGGGAATAGACTCCAATACGGGGTGGGGGGTCTTTTTTTATAACGAATAACGTTTTAAGTCTGAATTTAACTTCTTTCATCCCCTTTGGCGATCTGTTAAGTCCATACTGGATTTAGCTTTGGGAATGTTAATATGTCACCCTCACTGTTTATCTAAGTTCCCTAGTCTAGAATATCTGTCTCACGGACTTCTTAATGTCTACCTCCAAGTTCTGTGACATGTCCTCCTTCACTAGTTTCAGTAGGGGTTCTTTTTATTTGCGTTTTTCCGTTTTACCAACAGACTCCTCCGGAACGTTTATCGACTCTTTTCTTCTCTTTGATTTCCGTTTCCTCTTTTCCATTCTATATGAGGAGACTTACCTCTCAAGGTTTCTTATCGTTCCTCTCTATTCTTTCGGAAGGAGTCACTAGTCACGTTTCTTTATCTCCTTTTGTTATTTTACCCTTTCTGATCTCTAGAGAAGTTTTTTTAATCTCTATGCTTCCCTTGTAAAGTACGTTTCTACCCGAGTTATTTCCTGTCTTTACCATACCTGGATTGTCTTCGTCTTCGATAAATCTTCTCCACCGTTGTTATGTGTCTTCTTGACATGTTTTTTCTGGAAGTACTAGGTCTATTGGTACTACCAAACTAGTGAGTGGATCTCGATCTATAGAACCTTACGTTTCAGTTCACCCGGAATCCTTCGTAGTGATGCTTGTTTCGATCACCTCCACTACCTTAAGGTCAACTCGATGAAGTTTGGGATTTTCTACTACGACACTTTCACGACGTGAGTTATACGGTCTTTTAAACCTTTGAGTCGTCATCGGTGTCCTGACCTTTTCCAGTCAAAAGTAAGGTTAGGGTTTCTTTCCGTTACGGTTTCTTACAAGTTTGATGACGTGTTAATGTGAGTAGAGTGTGCGATCGTTTCATTACGAGTTTTAAGAAGTTCGGTCCGAAGTTGTCATGAACTTGGTTATTGAAGGTCTACAAGTTCGACCTAAATCTTTTCCGTCTCCTTGGTCTGTAGTTTAGCGGTTATAGGCGACTTAGTGACTTTTTCGTTCTCTTAAGGTCTTTTTGTAGATGAAGACGAAATAACTGATACGGTTTCGGAAACTGACACACCTAGTGTTCTTTGACACCTTTTAAGATAATCGTTACCGTAATGGTCTGGTGGACTGAACGGAGGACTCTATAGACATACGTCCGGTTCTTCGTTGTCAATCTTGGTCTGTACCTTGTTGTCTGACAAAGGTTTAACCCTTTCCTCATGTAGTTCCGACATATGACAGTGGGACAAATAAACTGAATATACGTCTCATGTAGTGCCTTTTGTGGTCTGACCTACTTCGTATTCGACCTTAGTTCTAACGACCCTCTTTATAGTTATTGTCTATGTGTCTACTGTGGTGGGAATACCTTCTTTCACTTCTCCTTGATTTCTCGGCGGACTACTTCCACTTTCTTCTCTCACTATTTCAACCGAATTTTGAGTTGTAAGTTTTTTATCTACTACCGTAGACCAGGGTAGTGAAGTACCGTTTGTCTACCCCTTTGTTACCTTTGTCACTGTCTGAAATAAAAGAACCCGAGGTTTTAGTGACGTCTACCACTGACGTCAGTGTTTTAATTCTAAGAACGACGAACCTTCTTTTCGATACTGGTTGACTCAGTCATATAATTTTTCGTCTCTGTAATAAAACAACTGTTTCCAGACAGATTAGTTTTGATAAAAAAGGTCATCAGTACATACCTATACTCACGACCTGATATTTCTTTCGACTCACAATTTCTTAACTACGAAAACTTGACACCACAACCTCTTCTGAGAACTCTCAGGAAACCCGACGTTCCTCTAATTTGGTCAGTTAGGATTTCCTGTAGTTGGGGCTTATAAGTAGTCTTCCTGACTACGACTTCGACTTTGAGGTTATGAGACCGGTGGACTACGCTTCTTGGTTGAGTAATCTTTTCCGGGAATACGACCCTTTCTAACTTCCGTCCTTCTCTTCCCCTTCTGTCTCCTACTCTACCTACCGTAGTGGTTGTACTACCTGTATTCAAACTCGTTCGAGACCTTCAACCACTGTCTGTCCTTTCGGACCGTACGACGTCAGGTACCCCAGTGTGTCTCAGTCTGTGCTGACTCGCTGACTTGACTTAACTTGACTTTTATGACGATTCTGGTTATAGTTTCTCACATGACGGATGCAAAATAAGATATTCGAAATACCACAGTCCAAAACGTAAATTCACAAATTAGGTAAATCAAATAAAAACATATACCACATTATTTTACCAGGGTAAAGTAAGAAAACATACATCGACAAGTCAAAAGGGTCGTGGTAAATAGTTACTCCGACAGAAACGGTGACATGTAAGAACGAAAAAAACCAGTATCTAATTAACAGTATATTCGTATACAAATAAAGACCCGAGAGATGAGACAAGGTAACTAGGGACTAAGTAAAAATCCGGTCACGGTATGAGAAAACTAATAAGATCAAAAAATCATATCAAATTTTAATTCCTCGTACTATGGAGGTCTAAAAAGAGGAAAGTTTCCTTCGTTTACAGAAATTTACGACGAAAGATTTCGGTTTATAAACAGTACGTTTCGGTGTTTTTTTTATGTATGTAGATCCATTTCGTATTTGAAGGTTCAAAGTCGAGGTGTCTATTAAAGATAGTCTTTTATCCCTTTACACTCTTTGGTCATATCAAGAAGGTAGTCACAGTAGTGAATTGTAAAACTCTTCGTTAAAATTAAGTAAAAAGTAAAGTTGAAAGGAATTTGGGAAGTCTAAGTTTTGACGTTGACGGGAATGAATATATAATTACTCACCTGAAACAGTGAACATCCATTTGTTGTGTAATTTTCGTACCAATGTACGACCACCACCGATATAGTGACTCGTTCTTTAGGAAGGGTTTAGATGTGGTCGAAAGGAAAGAATGTCGAAATTTAGAGGAATAGATACTAAGGGGGATGTCTGGAGTCAAAAGAGACCTCTCAGCTTCAAGGGTGTTGTGAGGAGGTTGGGTCACACGTTTAAACTATTTATTAACCCTAACGTTATCGGTTGACTAGATTCAGGGAACCTGTACTTTTGTGATTAATTTTAAAATTTTTTATTCTACGATTTAAACTCGGTAGAGTCCAGTGGTACTAATAGAGGAAAGGAGAGACCGAGAACGAAAATGTATTAACGTTTCACACAATAATTCGTCTACTTTCGTAAAATTTCAAGTCCAACAAATCACAAATACTCTGAATGAAGTAGACTTTTTTTGCACTTTAGTCAATCAAGGAAACTGAAAATGACTTGAAAGAAGAAAGGAGAAAAGGAGATAGAGAAATTTACGAATTTTATTCTTTAATTCACGGTAAGGAGTCTTAGTAAAACTCCAGTTTGTGTTAGGGATAGTTTTTACTAGTGTTTTTAAACTCTCCTTTGACGATAAAAGATATGAAATTTTACACGAAGATACGAGGGACACGAATTTCGTACGAGATTTCAAAAACTATTTTTTCCGAAACAGAGAAAAATCGGGAAAATTACGAAAAATAAAATTTTATTAAATAAAAATCTACTTTTTTCCTTATAAAAATTACGGTTCTATGTTAAGTGTTTATTCTATCTGTAGTATTTGGTAATCCGTGGATTGTTGTTTCTTTGTTTCTATGTATTTCGGTTTAAGTCTTCTTTATATTTCCTTTTCTTTTGTATATTGGTATCACTCTCGATACAATTGTAAAAGACTCCTATAAAATAGTTCACGTCTTTTTTATTCTTATCCTCGTAGAACTTACTACAGTAATTATTAAATTTATATTATATAAATATAATTAAATATAATTAGAATATAGGATATGTTTATATAAATTTTAAAACATAGAGTGTGAAACAATAATCTAAAGGTATCCTGTAAATCTTTTTCACTATCAACAAAAAAATCTTTTTTTCTAATTTTAATGATTTAAAGTTTTTGAACATTAGTGAAAAATTTTAGGTCAACGTATAATCTTAATAGAACCTTAAAAAACTTTTTATGTTCCTAGAAAGTGAAAATAGATCAAACAAAATGAAAAGGATAAAGTATAAGTCACGAAGGTAAAGGAAATACAAAAGGTTAAAGAGGAAGAGAAAATAAAAAAATACAAGAGAGAGTTTGAAATAGTTCATATCATCTTTTCGAAAACATATGTATATATATACATGTTATATATATAAAATCTTTTGTATACTTAAAAACGGATGATTTTTAAAAAATACTGTAAAACTCAAGTGAACAAACTGTCATATTTATCTTACGATCTAAAGATTAAATTATTTTATCTATGCTTTGTCCGTTGTTTCCAAATAGAATATCGTGTCCCTTGATATCAGTTATAGAGTATTATTAGATATTCCCTTTTATTAAAGTTTTTATTATATACACATATACATATTGACTTAGTGTGTTTTTTCTTAAGATGGAGGAAAATTACGAAAATTACAATACTATACAATACCATGGTCTTTACAATACCATACCGTACACCATGGTCTTTATACCTTCAAAGGTACCGTTATTAGAAAAAATTTAAAAATAAATAAATAAAACAACAGGACCCAGAATCGGCGTTTGAGAATCGACTCCGTACACCCTAGATCAAGGGGTTGGTCCCTAGATTGGATCCGGGGAAAGTAACCCTTACGCCTAAGAATTAGTGACCTAGTGATCTTTCAAGGGAGGTGGTGTTCATAGAAGATACGTGGTATTGCTCACACCAGGAGTTGGGACATCGGAATTTTTGGACTTTTAATCGTTGTAGGGTCACATATGAGTCTTAAGGTTGAATAAGTGATTGTCACGAGTTCACCTTTACAAACTCAGTAGTTAATCATGAAAAGAGAGAAATCCCTTTTGTGGACCTTACAGACCAATATTAGTCTTCAACGAGTCATTTATTACTTGAATTTCTTACTTGACTTCTAATAGGTCACCAGAATATATAGTTGAGTAGTTGGTGTTTCAGGATTCACGAATACAGGGTTTCGACCCCTTCGAGGTGGGTTGGGGTGAATATTGACGATTGGAGACTAAGACACAATAGAAGATATAAGAATCGATAATAGGGGGAGGACAAGTGGGTCAAGAGTTTTATTATGTTTTCTGATCTTAAAAAGAATATTTTAATGGTAACACAGGGACACTAATGAGGGTCTTGTAGAGGTGATTTGAAGTCCTTTAATACAATTTTTAGTCACTTTTGTTGAAACACGATCAATTTCGGGACAAGTAAGTAAGTAAGTTTTTCATAAATAGTCGTTCGTGAATGAACAATGAACCGTGGTTTGTGATCGTGACTCGATCTACGACACCCTCAATGGTTTCTTTATCCTCTACATTACCGATGGGTTTTTACTTCTGGTTCTTTTGAGAATTGGTGTATGTTTGTCTCAAGTGTCTTCCCTCCCTTGTGACACCCGGTAAGTACCGATCACTCGAAGGAACCTTTCCCACCCTAAACTCGTTCTGGAACTTACTACGTCTCTAAAGTTTTCTCCCTCTTTATTCGTCGTACTCTTTTAGATACATCTTCTTGTACTTATGTGAGTTTTATTGATATCAGTTTATGCCAGTTCTTTTCTAGGCTAGTACAACCATCTCCCTTTTAAGATGTGAACGTTGTTTTCTAAATTGGTGAAGGTAATTAGCAGACATCCAGTAGGAAGTAATGGATATCATAAAACAAATACTCAGTTAAATCCTATTTGTGTACAAAATTTAAAGGTGTGTTAATCACTTTTACTTAATTGTAGGGACTCTTGTAATTTTTTTTTTTTTTTTTGGTGTCGTGTGGAGTGGGTTACTGATCTATTATCGCTGTACCTCATGACTCCATATCATAACCCCGTAAAAAAAGACAAAAAACTTTAAACACTTAGATAATGATGTTGAAATCTAGTTCAACGAAGGAGACTTTTCACGCCGAATAAATGTCGGATGTAAGATGGTTAACCTTTCGGAAACTAATAAACTTGTTTCGTTTATAAAAGGACACGTGACCTTCAAATTGAGTTTATTTGTCGACCACTCAAGAAACATTTTATAACCGAAGTGTCAAAAATTCACGACCATATTGAGATTCTCTTGTGTTTGAAAAGTCGTCCTTTTTTTCCGTTATTAATACAGGACACCAGTGTTTCCCTGGAGTCCGGTGGATACTCCGGTTCCTGTGTACCTTTACACCCTTCTAGAGTGACAGTACCTACATCCAGACCTGTCCCAAAGGGTCAGAGTCTTGTTGACCAGTGGACTTCGATCTTCGTTTTGGTAGTACAAAATGATGAATTTTGTGAATCTTCCGTCAGTTTTCCATGCTTGAAAGTCGATATTCTACTCATTTATGATCTCTATATTACATATCGTATTATTCCTATTGTGACGACATACTAACAACAACTCTCTCTCATTTAAGCTTCTCAAAAGTAGTGTTTCTTCTATAAACAAGGATAAAGAAAATAAAACATACATATACTATGTATATGGAAGTGGTCTATATCACACCACTAGTAAAGTACTACATACATTCAATTTAGTAATACCAGCATGTGGAGTTTGAATGTGTTACGACATACAGTTAATATAGAGTTATTTTGACCTTCTCTTTCTTTCCTTCTCCCTTTCCTTTCTTTCTACTTCTCTTTTTTCTTCCTTTCTTTCTTTCGTAAGTGTCCATCTCGGAAAGGACATTATGTCGGTATAAGAGAAAGGAAGAGAGAGTGAACTCGAGTGTCTCCTTTATTAGTAAATCTCTTTTACCAGTCAATAATCATTAAATCAATACTCATTACTTTTCACTAGGTTTGTAGAAAAACCGAGCGAGTGATCTTCCGGTTCCCTTCGACAAGGAGTTCTACTGGTAGTCAGGAATTTATATATGTCTAATTTTTTTTTTTCTACAGTGAGAGTCTTTCATAGACTCTCCAGAAGTACCAACTCAGAGTCTGTTGGGGTGACCTCTAATTAATAACTGGACACAACTGAGGTAAAACGACTACCCTTTTAGTTTTACGTATTTTAGGACATCCAGAAGAAGGAGAACGGACACTCACTACTCTTGACTTACGTACAGAAGACCAGAGAGTAGTCTCTAGGAAAAAAGTCGGTGGTCTAGGGTAAGTTAATATCCCTACGAGTCGTGAATGTGAACTACTGAGACTAAAGTAGGATTGTGACTTCATTGGTGTATGTCACTACTGTACACTCACATTTTGGTGTAGAGGTCTTGTGTCGTATAACGTTTTTTGATTAACATTAGGACACCGTACTCATTCGGAAATTCTTATTAAGAGTTTGTAGTAATATACATAATTTTGTTTCACACCTAATCTGGATGGGTAACATTGTTCACCAAGGTACGGACAAAAAGGATTTACTCAGATGTGCACAAACCAAATAAAACCTTCGATAGTTTTTTAATTTGAGCAACCGTTTTTACTTAATTTTCGCACCCTAGACTAGTCTTTCCACTCTTACTGAGTCTCCCTGGGGACGAAGAGGGGAGTGGTTACGGAAAGTAACGGTCTCAGGTCTAGAGAGTACCCGGAGATTAATCTGTTGGTGTTTAAAATCTGGTCAAGAAACTTATGTGTGTACTTTTATGATTCTAGGTGTCTCACTACTTGTCTGAGTTCAGTTAATGTTTCGTCTCCTCTTCTGTTAGACTAAGGATTAAGCCCCCGAATGTCGGAACAGGGTAGAACGGAAGTCATTCTCTAATGACAATAAGTTAATACTATATCCGAGGGGTCGAAGGGGACAGGGAAGAAGAAGAAGAACAAGTCAGTGATTTAGTACAGGTTGAGTATCGTTGGGTTACCTGACGTCGGGTGGTCCCGAGGGACAGGAAGTTGTAGAGAGTCTCGGATGAGTTTGAGTACAGGTAACTCAGCCACTACGGTAGGTTCGTAGACCAGGAGACAGTACGGGACAGCAGGTGAAGAGGACGGAAGTTAGAAAGGGTCGTAGTCCCAGAAGTGATTTCACAACCGACAAATGTAGTCCACCGGTTTGATAACCTCGAAGTCCAGGTCGTAGTCAGGAAGGTTACTTATAAGTCCCAACTACAGGAAATCCTGACTGACCAACCTAGAGGAACGTCAGGTTCCCAGAGAGTTCTCAAAAGAGGTCAAGTTTTCGTAGTCAAGAAACCACAAGTCGAAAGAAATATCAGGTTGAGAGTACAGGTATGTACTGATGACCTTTTTGGTATCGAAACTGATCTTCCTGAAAACAACCGTTTCATTACAGAGATGGAAAATTATACGACAGATCCAAACAATATCGAAAAGAAGGTTCCTCGTTCGTAGAAAATTAAAACACCGACGTCAGTGGTAGAAGTCATTAAAACCTCGGGTTCTATTATTTCAGACAGTGACAAAGGTAACAAAGGGGTAGATAAACGGTACTTCACTACCTTTACCTATGGTACTAGAAACAAAAAACTTACTACTAAAAATTCGGTCGAAAAAGTGATAGTAAAAAGTGAAAGTAGTTCTCCAAGAAATCGAGAAGAAGTGAAAGACGGTATCCCAACACAGTAGACGTATGGACTCCAATAACTATAAAGAGGGTCGTTAGAACTAAGGTCGAACACGAAGTAGGTCTGACCGTAAAACGTACTACATGAGACGTATATTCAATTTATTCGTCCCACTATTATATATCGGAACTGCATGAGGAAAGGGTTAAACCTTGGTCAAGTGACAAGGTACAGGTCAAGATTGACAACGAAGAACTGGACGTATGTCTCAAGAGTCCTCCGTCCATCCCACTAGACCATAAGGATAGAGAAATTCTTAAAAGGTCAAACAACACTAGGTGTGTTAGTTTCCGAAATCGCATCAGTTACTTCGTCTTCATCTACAAAAAGACCATGAGGGAACGAAAAAGATACTAAGTCACCTATAACCGTTAAACTCGAGACGAAGGAGACGAAAAAGATTTAGGTCGAACTTGTAGACCTTCAAGAACCAAGTTCATGACACCTTCGGACCGAATCTCTTAAAACTCGTAATGAAATGATCGAACACTCTTCTTACGTTAACACGCCATCAACTTGGAAGAAACCGTAACGGAAAGAAACCCTAACCTTACTTTTGACTGGAAAGGTCAGGACACCGATGACGACTCAAAAGGTTTAAAAGACCGGATGACTCACATCGTGAAAGTATCGTAGTAGAAAATCCTAAACTTTATCGAGTTGACCTTAAGATAGTGAAGGTGATCGAAACAAGTATCGTTACGAAGGATTCCGGGAGAGTTGAAACGTAAGGTCCTACAGACCATGATCCACTCACTAGTGTAGTAGTGTCAATAGACCTAGTAATTCTAGAAAAAACATGTCAAGAAGACACATAAGAACGGTGAAGAAGAATCATAGAAGACGAAGACAATCCAGGTATGTTAAAGACGGGAAATAACACGGGTAGAAACGTACTTTATAAGGGAACTAGAGATTAAAAGAACTACTCTAGAGATCAGAAAGGGTAAGATAAAAAAAAAGAAGATAAAGAAACGTAACAAGTGAATTCTTCGGAAAGAATAGAGAGGAACGATAAGAAACCTTGAGACGTAAGTCTACCCAAATAGAAAGGAAAAGAGGAAACAGAAAACGAAGAGAAGAAAAGAGTTGATAAACATTCTGGAGGGGTCTGTTGGTAAGACGGAAAAACGTTAAGAAAAAGAAACGTTACCAAAACTAATGGTGGAAGATATGTTACCATACTTGGAGGTAGGTATCAAGAAGAAGATCTAGTATTTTATTTTATTTTTATTCTCGACTTAAAGTTTTTCGGATGGAGAACTTAAAACATACAGGATCTTTGTTTACGATTTTCTGTTATAGTACCGACAGTATCCCGTAACCTATTAAGGTACGCGTATAAGTATCGAGTCAGAATGTGGCCACTCAAGTCGAAGGACAGGTAAACAATGAGGATCAGTAAAAATCAATGAAAATAAATCCCGTTTATTTGTTACTGAAATCAGAGACCACGATATCAATTAACTGACCTTTGTGAGTAGGTAAGTAACTTTTTATGAATCCTTTACTATACATGGTTTATGTAGTTTGTTGGTTTAACATGTTTATTTGTTTATAGGTATCAGAAAATAAGATTTATTTTAAATTGACACTAAGTGTTCTGGAGATGTTCATACCGAGTTTAAACTGAATACATTTATTTTTCACTATTAAGATGTTATAACAACGTCATCGGATTGAAAAGTTAAAAGAATGACTTTTTTTTTATTTTACATTTTGAAAAATCTATCAAAGTGTATAACCTTTAATAATACAATAAAAGTACAAGTAGAAGTTCTACCGGGAAACTTTATTATGCTCTTAATTGAAGATGTTTTCGTATAAATTGGTTATAAAAGGGACAGGTAGTATTAGGTTTAGACTTTTAATTCGTGAGAGACGACGACGACGATTCAGTAAAGTCAGCACAGGCTGAGACACGTTGGGGTATCTGCCGTCGGGTGGTCCGATGGGGCAGGGACCCTAAGAGGTCCGTTATTGTGACCTCACCCAAATTCGTGAGGGATATATTGAAATTTAGAATGAGTTGTCTAAAATCTAGACCACATAAGTCTGTACTTTATAAACGAAATTCGTAAAAAAAGAAAAAGACAATTTCTATTGTAAAAGGATAATATCATTCTTATATATCAGTTACATCTTATAAGTTCTTTATCTTTTTTTTTCAGTTTCCTTATAAAATTTGAATGAGATTATGATTCTGGAAGTCCATTTTTGATTTTCGTAAAACCATAATGTAAAATCATTGAAGACATAGGATGACGGATGGGAAGAAACGATAATTACTCATAAAATGGTACAATAATCTATATAAGGATCTCTTACACTACCAGTTAGTGACCGAGTATTAGATAAATTAATATTTGGTACAAAATGAAGTTAAGGAGAGGAAGTCTCTCACTCTTGTTGGTCATCATCCTTATTCCGGTGACGGTGTGTACTGTAGTGGTCAAGTGGAAGACGGGCAGCCCGTGTCCCAGTGTAGACGGAGGGGGAGTGGGGGTTGTCCACATCTTTATACTACTCCGGACAGACCGGTGGGGTCCAGTCTAAAACTACGTCGGGACGATCAAGTCAGCAGACTACAGGACACGTCTTCCGGTATCAAATGCACAAGTAGACCGTACGATTCCATCTGTGAATTGTCAGATAAGGGTCGTCAATCAAGGAGACTTTGGGGATCGTATGCCCAGACATTTCCGGAATTAATACGTAAGGACGACAAAGGACTCGTTGCATATAGAGTCACTTCCGTTAATAATGTACTGGTTAGGTTGTCGGTGACCTGTACTACTGACGGATGAGTCCCCGTCGTCTGTGGAAAATAAAACGAGGGTTCTGGTATATACATGGCTAATTTTCTTCCTTACGAACGAGTCCGGGACACTTCCCTCCGCTACTTACCATACAGACTTGTCGAGCCAGGGACCGAACCACAGTAACTTTACGGTGTGAGGAGTGACTTCAGGCAACTATTTGACCCGTTGAAAATAGTCGTCTGTAATATAGTCTCCTGAGCTCGACTTTCAATCGTGTACCCCACAAGACAGTCGTGTCTTCCGAATATGGTAATCATCCAGATTTATCTCAAATCTAGTACCTCGGTTTGTTTTTAGATCCAGTAATTCACGTCTTTTCTTTTCCAATGTTACTGAGGTTAGATTTATTTTTAGACAAAACACTCTTGGTTTCTTTAATTAGTACGTCAGATCCATTGTTTCTTTGTCACTGATAAAGAGATAATGGATTTTTTTCTTTTCATTAGGAAATATATGTAGTAAAATCATGGGAAACCCGTTTAATAAGAAACCCAATAAACTTGATTTCGGAAGACCCTCCCTAGATCACATAAAGATGCTCGGTTCATCCCTAAAAAAATACATTTTTGTTTTTTCGGAGAGGTTAAAGAGACCTCTCGAGTAGGAACCTCTGATTGAATTGTAGTGTAACGGTGTATTAGAACGTTTACATTTTGTGACTTTCTTTTATTCTACGGACACCCTTAGGATTAAGTACTCTGTTTTAAATTTTTTCTGACTAGTGTCTTAAATTTGGGAACTGTAAATATTTTGTGTTACATTTCATTTTATATTGTATCAAAAGTGTGGTATTTTACCTACGTTTTACTTGACCTTTTTTTAAGTTATAAAAGGAAGTCCCTGGTAGTTTTCGATACTATAGAAGGTTTATAAGTGGTTTCAAGTTCCGATTACCCTTTGTATACACTTTTCGTAAACTATTTATATAGACTTACGAGTTATTTCCTCTTTATCTTGGTCAAACGGATTTCATGTGCACTAGTACTCTTCTCTTCGAAACCTGGATAAGGTATTAGGTACATAAAAATTACACTCTTAGTTGTGACTGATTTAAATCAAAGAAATGAACAATAACCATTACGGTTATTTTTTCCCTTAAGGACCTTTTACTGTAAAATCTTCTCTTTCCGTACTTCGTTCCCTTTATCTGTTTTGTATTGAACTTATTCTGTTTAAATTAATAGTATATATTGGCACTAGTACCCTTTTAGAGATTCCTTCAGTATGCTAAAGATAGACGTGAAAGTCCCTTTTATGGACATCTATTTTTTTCATAGACATCCACTGCGAGGGTACCTTGTATTCTGTTTTTCACTGTTCACTAATTTTTCGTCCCTTCTCATTCTTCTAGTGCGGTCATTGCCACTCCTTCACAATGATCTCCAGTACACGTTTCTCGTGTCACCCTCTTCTCCGACACCACCCGTCTTACTACCAGGGGAGTTTCTAGTGTATGATCGGGGGCCCTGGACATCTACACGAGTCAAGTCAAGTCAGCGAGTCAGCACAGGCTGAGAAACGCTGGGGTACTTAGCGTCGTGCGGTCCGGAGGGATAGGTAGTGGTTGAGGGCCTCAAGTGAGTCTGAGTGCAGGTAACTCAGTCACTACGGTAGGTCGGTAGAGTAGGAGACAGCAGGGGAATGTAATGTATTTTTTTACCCTTCGTCTAAGTGTCCACCTTAATTTCAACGGTTTGTCGACTAGAAATCACTCTGACAGGTCTACCGGGATTACATGAGTGTTCCCAGGAAGTTTCATCGTCTCTCTCGTCTTCTCCTCCAGTCTCACTACGTCTAGTGAATGTACTAGGTCGTTAGGGTGAGGACCCTTATATAGACCTCTTTTGGTATTAAGTTTTTCCATGTACGTGGGGACCGAGTGTCGTCGTGATATGTGTTATCGGTGCTGTACCTTTGTTGGATTGACAGGTATTCGTCCACTTGCCCGTTCCCTCTACGCCACGTATATACGTATGACCGACTGATGGGTCAGTATTCGCCCTTACTTTGCTACGGCAAACGTCGTTGTACCTGCCCGGAGCTCTAACAGTAGGATTCACGTCATTCAGTATGTGTCTTTATGTTTATTTATGATATACCGTAGTGTGCACCTTAGATTTCATACCGTGTTTACTTGAATAGACACTTCGTCTGAGTGTCTGTGTCTCTCGTCTAAAACAAACGATTCTTCCCTCCCCCATCTACTCCCTTCCTAACCCTCACACCCTAATCGTCTACATTTGATAATGTGTGTCCTACCTATTTGGTGTCCAGGATGCCACATCGTGTACCTTGACATAAGTCATAGTACACTATTCAGTATTACCTGTGCGTATACTCTTATTTACATGTATATAATTATACATATTGTTAGTGAAACAACATATCGTCTTTAATAACGCTATAGTATTTCGTTGATATGAGGTTACAAAATTTAATAAAAAAATTTTCTCATTCTTCCCGAACTGAGTAGAAATGACCGAAACTTCTACTTCTGTCCCCTGGTGTTTGACTCCTTCCGTCCGGACATCTTGGACTTTTTCCACTCCTTGGTACTGGACATGCCTCGGATGTCTTTCCCTACTTCGGGACGGTTACGGGTCACAATCGGGTCCTTCTCCATACAGTCTGAAGACTGGAAGCTTTGATTACGCAAACACACTATACTGAGTGATTCAAACACCATTGAACAAACCTCGTCGTCATCCTTTGATTATCTTTCCGGAGAATTCTTTCATCGTGTCTTTGTCCATCTCCTCTCGGGGTTTTGTTATTTTACTAGAAAAGCCCTCGAGGACTAACCTCCTGTTTCGAGACTTTTGTTCTCTTCGAGAGTCTTTTCGTCGTCGTAGGTCGACCCTTTCAGGGAAACGGGGACCTTAGTAGTCGTAAGTTTTGTTCATGATACTTTCCCGGTTGTGGAATATCTAACTCTTGTAGTCTCTTTCGGTTCTCACCTCACTCTCGAGAGGTTCTGAACCCCCCCTCCCACCATAAAGATGGACCCACACCTACCGGTGTAATGTTTATTCCTTTGTGTCTGTTCGGTGTATCGACTACACCTTACTGGGTCGTCTTTCTACCTATGTCTTTTGACGAAGAGGTTTTGTCTTACGAGTGGATGACCCTTCCGGACTCTCGACGTCGAACGGTGGGGGTGGGGAGGAGACCGTCGGGGAGATGACTTGTTCAGTCCGGTTGAATGTAGTCGGTCTACGACCTACATACTTACCTCTGTCGGTTTCCGACGTTCTGTGTCGAAGGGAACGTCGAACACCCAGACTTATCGTATATAGTGCGTTCTATGTCTCCGTAATGTCTTTCTCTCTTCATAATCAGTCTTTCTATGGGATACGAAAGTTTTACGTCTTACACTTTATTTTATGTTCTACTTCTTTGTCGTCTGTTCTGTGCTTTTTACTTGACAATTTCCTATGTATTTTAGAAGGAGGTTCCTTTGTTTTAGACAACCACTGTAATTTTATGAGTAGTCTTCTCTTACTTTATTTTTTACTCTGGTTTATTTACCGTGTCTCCTGTCTTTTGTCTCTAAGTTGTATGTTTACCACTAATTAAAAATTTTTTCTCAGATTTTGTCTGTTTTTTTCTTCATGATATTAATTCTACATTAGTGGTCTATACAATGACTTGACTTTTTCTATAATTACACGTTTTCTTTACATAAATGGTATCTACTTCATTACTATGATTCCTTTCTGCGTGGAAATCTATATAAGATCTCCTTGTCCTAATTTAAGGTTCTTATCTCTTGTATTGGTCTCAGGTTCACCTCCCTTTCTCAAATGGATTCTAAATAAAAGGAGTTGGAATATTTGGTAACTGTTGTCCTGTTATAGATGTCTCTAAAAATTCTTTTTGGAATCTAGAACACTAAAATAGTAATCGGTTGATCACAATAGTCAGTAAATGTATGGTTTCGTAACTTTCTATGTATGTATCCATAGACTGAAAGTTTTCTTTCGTTCTATGTATGTTGATCTAATCAGAACGAGTGTCTTCAGGGGACTGGAGTGTGGGAGAAGGAGGTATTGTGGGGTCGGTGGGACCAAAGGGATTCAAAAACCTTTATCGTCAGAGAGAGGGGTGAAAGAATAAATTGTGTATGTCAACCATAATTCCCTTACTCAGACGACTGTAGAACTAGAGTCTGAAGATGAGGTGTTAACACTCTTTTAATTAAAACCATCAAATCTAGTGACTCAAACACCACAAATTAATACCGTTGAGACCGTTTAATTTTGCTTTCTGTCACCGTTTACCGTTATGGGCGACTCGGATTCACGTGTCGACCACTCTCAAATCTGACCATGGTGACAAGAGTTCCCGTCAGACGTTGGATCTCGGTCATGTAGGCTCTCGACGACAAGAAAAGGGGTCTTTGCGGTGAGTCCTGTAAGTCGGATTCCTTTGACATCCCTGATACATGTGTGTGTGCATAGTATAAATGTATAAAGTACCCATATGTCATATAAGTTCACGTGATATATTTTTGTATATTTATATGATATATTTTTATATTACTTCCTTTCACAATAAGTGAGTCAGCACAGATTGAGAAACACTGGGGTACCTGACATCGGGTGGTCCGAGGAGACCGGTACCTTAAGAGGTCCGTTTTTCTGACCTCACCCAAGGTAAGGGAAACGGTCCTATAGAAGAGTTGGGTCCCAAACTTGGGTCCATAGGACGTTACGTTCGTCTAAGAAATGATAGACTCAGTGGTCCCTTCGGGATTTTTATATTTTATATAAAGATACAACAAGTGATATAAGACATAATAGTATAATACATTTCTCGTTATTATTACTTCTATGGAAAATTTTCACACTAGTAAACTATTTATAACACACAGTAAACTTATCGGGTGAAGTCTTATATAACACACAAAAGAGTATAATTGATTTATAAGAAGATATAAAAAATTTACCTACGGTACTATACCATGTTAATAAATGTATATGGGTAACCTATATACATATATTCATTTTATATAACAAATATAATATGTGTCTATAAAGTTATATATTCATAAATATTTATATAGTTTACCCATATAAGTGTTTCTGTCTTTTTCTTTCCTTTTGAGCATCATAGACATAGTCTTAGACTCCACTAAAAGATGATTGATCCTCCGGTTATTTTGACATAATTTTTATGGTAGTCACAGGGTGGATACGAAACGGGTGGGTTTCCAGTTATTCTTATAGGGGCGTGGGGAACGTAGGTTAAAGTCTTGAGTTCCAAATACGGTTTGTTTTTGGTCTTTTTGACAAAAGGATAATGGGGCCTTTTCAAAAATATCGTCCGGAAGAGGGACGGAACATGAGGTTAGTGGAAGAGTAAACATAGTATCCTCCTCGACAATGGAATGTGATCACTCTGTCATTCCGAACACATAACAGTCACTGTAGGATGTTATTTCCTTTACATTATGGGTGTCACAATCTTAACTTGTGTTCCGGTCCTTCTGGGATCATGAACACAAATATCAGTATAACAATAACTACGATAATAAATTCGTAAAAACAAGGTTCTAGTTCTTCGGACCTTTACCCTCTAGATTAAGTCATCTCTTAATGTAATTCTTATTACGTGTAAAAGGACGTTAACTTTTGACTTTTGTCCTTGTTCTACTACCTCCTCCTCCACCTGCACCTCATGGAGAGAGAGGTGCCTATGTAGTCCTTGTGTGGAAGTCTGTGTCTTCCCGTACGTCTTGTGTTCGACTCTCGGCTGTCCTCCTGGGCTGGTCTCCTCTTCTTATATATCTTCGTCCGTTTTGAGCCATCCTACTTCCTTGATCCCCCCTTTGCTCTCGCAATCTTCCTGACCTGGACGGGAGTCGCCCAGCCCCCAGGAGAAGTTATTCACCACGACCTTTTTCACCTGTCGCTGCACACTTTCTTACTTTAATCTTGTGAACGATTGTGGTATGTGTTTCTATTTGAGTTTTACCTAATTTCTGGCTTTACATTCTGGTCTTTGATATTTTGAGAATCTCCTTTTGTATCCGTCTTGTGAGTTACTGTATTTAGTTTCGTTTTAGGAGATACTGGGTGGAGGATCTCATTACCTTTATTTATGTTTTTATTTGTTCACCCTGGACTAATTTGAAATTTCGAAAACGTGTCGTTTCCTTTGATATTCGTTCCATTTTTCTGTCGGGAGTCTTACCCTCTTTTATTATCGTTTACTTTGTTGACTGTTTCCTAATTAAAGGTTTTATATGTTCGTCGAGTATGTTGAGTTACGGTCTTTTTGTTTATTGGGTTAGTTTTTCACTCCCTTTCTGTATTTGTCTAGAAAGAGGTTTCTTCTGTCTATCTACCGATTGTGTACTTTTCTACGAGTTGTAACGAGTAATAATCTCTTTACGTTTAGTTTTGATGTTACTCTATAGTGGAATGTGGTCAGTCTTACCGGGAGTAGTTTTTCAGATGTTTGTTATTTACGACCTCTCCCACACTTCTTTTCCCTTGTGAGACCGTGACAACCACCTTATATTTAACTATGTCGATGATATCTTCTACCATACCTCTAAGGAAATTTTTGATCCTTATTTTAGTGGTATACTGGGTCGTTAGGGTGAGGATCCGTATATGGGACTCCTTTGGTTTTGACTTTTTCTGTACATAGGGTAACAAGTAACATCGTGATAAATGTTATCGATCTTGTACCTTCGTGGGAGCTACAGGTAACCGTCTACTTACCTATTTCCTCAACACCATGTATATGTGTTACCTTATAATGAGCCGGTATTTTTTCTTGTGTAAACTAAGTCAAGACTACTCCACCTACTTGGATCTTGGATAATATGTCTCACTTCACTCAGTCTTTCTCTTTCTATTTATAGCATAAGATTGTGTATATATGCCTTAGATCTTTTTACCACGACTTCTTACATAATGTCCCGTCGTTACCTCTTTGTCTGTATCTCTTGTCTGAATACCTGTACCCCTCTCCCCTCCTCTCCCACTCTGCATACCTTTCTCATTGTACCTTTGAATGTAATGGTATACATTTTATCTATCGGTCCCCCTTACACGACATACCGAGTCCTTTGAGTTTGTCCCCGAACACATAGTTGGATCTCCCGACCCTACCCTTCCCTCTGCCCTCCCTCCAAGGTTTCCCTCTCCTATATACATATGGATACCGACTAAGTACAACTCCAAACTGTCTTTTGTTGTGTTAAGACATGTCGTTAATAGGTAGTCATTTTTTTTTATTATTATTTAAATTTTTTTTTGTTTCTTTTGACTTTTCTCACCTTGACAACTTATAGTGTTCCATTCAAAAGAAAAATTTATGTACAGGTAAAAATCTTTTTGTGTCTACATTATAGAATCCATGCGTTTATGTGTCACAATACGTTTATCACAATACGTTTTGAAATACCATTTGTCTACTCTTTACATATATTTTAACTAAAGAACCCTTTATGTTTAATTTCTTTTTCAGTTTACTTTACTTATCATCATGTACCGATAGTTAGATCTGTAATATCTTTAACTCTAATCATAAATCTTGTAATCCTTTCTTGAGGAGTTGGAAAGAGTAGAAGGAAAAGGTCAGTTAGTGGTATAAAACGACTGAGATGAGAGAGTTAGAGACAATGTACGGGGAGGGAGGTGGGATGTAGTTGTGGTGGTGAAATAGAGTCCACGAGTAGTGGGTGAATTCATGTTCCTCAAGTCATGAGAGTAAAGAGATTTGGGTCGTGGATCGTTCTCTGGACCTTAATCTGTCCCTTAGTCGGTTACACACAACTTTCAGACTTTCTGGTGCCACTTCGTCAGTACTCAGTTAGTATTTTGCATCCAACTAATGTCCTCAGAAGACCAAATCGTTTAAACCACCCCTTCATGTGTGCACCACATCTTAAGAGCCAGATTGTCTTTACTACTTCCTCCTGTCACCACACAAGTAGACCGACATTAAAATTCCTAAAATTTGGAATTTTAAAGTTTCTCAGCAATACTACGTACTTTCTTTCTACTAGTCCACCCTGTTTCGAGGTAGTCCAGGTTTTGTAGAAACAAAGGGACCACTCTAAGATTCATGAAACTCCAACAAAAGAAAGAAAGTGTAGGAGGGACCACGGAATGTGACATCTACCGTACCCAGTTCTAAAGGTATGACGAGATTTTCACGGAATCTAACCTAGGAAGATGGGGTAAATTTCAATAGGGGGTCCGTTACAGAGGAGAAAGGTTACTATAGTTGAAAAAACGAGAGAGTGAGAGAGACTTAATAAGGGTTGTCGTATAATAGTCCTACTTTCACTTTCACTTTCACTTCAGTGAGTCAGCACAGGTTGAGAAACGCTGGGGCACTTGACATCGGGTGGTCCGAGGAGACGGGTACCTTAAGAGATCCGTTCTTATGACCTCACCCAACGGTAAAGGAAGAGGTCCCCTAGAAGGGTTGGGTCCCTAGCTTGGGTCCAGAGGGCGTAACGTCCGTCTGCGAAAATGGAGACTCGGTGGTCCCTTCGTATAATGAAGAGTTTAGAATTGTGTATGTGGGGTTGAAAGAACGGGGAGTAAAGTGAAACGGTCATCGTTGATGGAATACGGAAACGAAATTTTCAAACACGTTCTCAGTAGAGATGACGACACGGGTCGAGAAGAGGAAGATAGAGGAGGGTCCGTGAACGTCGCGTGTGATAAGAGAGGACGCTTATGGGTACTGGTGGTGCCACGATTTGGGTTGCCACCTAAGAGGCGTCAAGGGTAGACTAAGTCACTGACCAAGCATCAGAACCTAGACAACGAAGAGAAGTGGAGAACCGAAGGTCTTGTTGTAAGGAAAGACAACAACAACAAGACAGAGTGACCTAGGAGGAGTCAAAGGAAAGACAAAAGAGAAAATTAACTAAATAATTACTAGGTACCGTGTGTGTGGAGAGGAAATAAATGTAAATAAGACCACTAAAATAGGTTAGAGTACTCAAATTTCTATAAAACCTTAGGAAGTTAAATATAAAAGTTGTCAGAAGGTGAGGTCTAAGTATATGTTTTGACGGATGAAGTGTACAGGAGAACTTAAAACTTATCTACATGGTTTAAGTTTTTCATGTCCTGAGTGGAGGACTATAAAGGGGAGTTTATGTAAAGTAGACCATCGGAAGAAGGAGGGTTAATTTTTGTAGGGTTAGGAATATCAATGAGTTTGGTTTTTTAGAACTTAATAAAGAACTAATAGAATTAGTGTGTGTATGGGTGTAGGTAAGGTAGAAATTTAGGGTAACCGAGAGATAAGTCGTAAATAGACCGTAGACTGTTGAACATAGTAGAGGTGTCAAGTGATAGGATCAGAGTCGGTGGTAGTAGAAAGTGAATTTGATGACGTTGTTAAAGGATGGTCGAGAAATAGGAAGGGCAGGAGATAGGAACGTGAAAATGTCAGACAAGAGTTGTGTCGGAGGTTCCATTAGTAGATAGAGAGTTCTAAGGAGGGCAGAAGGTAAAGGGTGTTTCATTTTGGGTTTCAGAGTTGTGTCGGGGTTTCGGGAGGTCCTAGATGGATGGGGGTAGTCAGGAGACTGTGGTTCCGGACGATGAGAGGGGACACAAGTGAGGAGTAGTCAGTCTTTGGACAGTGAACCGGTGTCGAGTGAAGTTCCCTCAGACTCTTTTGTTCACAAAATCCACCCGTGTAACGGTGGGTTGTTTTAGTCCTCTCCTCTTCACTTATAATCCCTCCATGGGTCGTTATGGTCCGTGTTTACTAATAGAATGAAAAGTTTATTACTCTGTTTCAGAGTCTCCTCAATTTATTGAAAAGTGAAAGTACGTAACCTCTTCCTTTACCGTTGGGTGAGGTCGTAAGAACGGACCTCTTAGGGTCCCTACCACCTCGGACCACCCGACGGCAGATACTCCAACGTGTCTCAGTCTGTGCTGACTTCACTGTATCGTCGTCGTCGTCGGCGTCGTCTGTAAGTCATTGAAAGTATCCTTTATTAAATCGATCTTTTACCATTTTCCTTAAGTTTAGCATCAGACTCAGGTGTAAGGGAATCGGAAGATAATGTAACCTGCTAGAGAGAGTAATATTCGGAAATCTACCAAAAGTCCACTTTTAAACAAGGAGTTTGACAGAACGGACTTTATCCGTAGAGTATATATGTATGTATGTATATATATATGTATATATATACATATATATATAATCATTATCTTGAGATAAAAAAACCAAAAATGTTACAACACAACCAAAGACGGTGTGTTGTTACGTTTAGTCGGTATTAATGTGTAATTTCTCTACCCTTATGGTCTGGTGGAATGGACGGAGGACCCTTTAGATATACGTCCAGTTCTTCGTTGTCAATCTTGGTCTGTACCTTATTGTCTGTCAAAGGTTTAACCCTTTCCTCATGTAGTCCCGACATATAACAGTGGGACGAATAAATTGAATATACGTCTTATGTAGTACGTTTTACGGTCCGACCTACCTCGTGTTCGACCTTAGTTCTAACGGCCCTCTTTATAGTTTTGGAGTCTGTACGTCTACTGTGGTGGGAATACCGTCTTCCGCTTCTCCTTGATTTCTCGGAAAACTACTCTCACTTTCGTCTCTCACTTCTTCAATCGAATTTTGATTTGTAGGTTTTTTATCTAGTACCGTAGGTCAGGGTAGTGAAGTACGGTTTATCTACCCCTTTGTTACCTTTATCACTGTCTGAAATAAAAGAACCCGAGGTTTTAGTGACGTCTACCACTGACTTCAGTACTTTAATTTCCTGCGAACGAGGAACCGTCTTTTCAATATTGGTTGGATCTGTCGTATAATTTTTCGTCTCTGTAATGAAACGGCTGTTTCCAGGTAGATCAGTTTCGATACTAAAAAGGTCATCAGCACATACCTACACTCTCAACCTAATATTTCTTTCGACTCACGACTTCTTGACTACGAAAACTTGACACCACAACCCCTTCTGAGAACTCTCAGGGAACCCGACATTCCTCGAGTTTGGTCAGTTAGGATTTCCTTTAGTCAGGACTTATTTGGTTATGAAACCGGTGGACTACGTTTCGTGACTGAGTAAACTTTTCTGGGTCTACGACCCTTTCTAACTTCCGTTCTCCTGTTCTCCTGTTACGTCCTACTCTACCAACCTACGTAGTGGCTGAACTACCTGTACTCAAACTCGTTCGAGACCCTCAACCACTACCCGTCCCTTCGGACAGCACGACGCCAGGTACCCCAGCGTTTCTCAACTTGTGCCGACTCACTGACCTGACTCACTGGGAGGAGACAAGGGAGTAGGGTAGGGAGGTTCAGTAGTGTCTCGTGGTCTGACCCGAAGGAGACGACGTATCGCCGAAGGGTGGTCGGTCGGTAGAGTGTGGACTATCTCACATATACAACTACGATGGAAGAGGTAAGCAGGATGGCAGAGAGAGGAGTGACGCAGGTGTTTACGGAGTACGGAAGGGACGTTTACCCAAGTAGTTATGGTAAAAGATCTAAGGTATATATACACAATTATATGATATAAACAAAAAGAGTAAGACTGAATGAAGTTAGACATATTGCCCGAGATCCAAGAACTAATTACTTTTAGTAATTATGTAAAAGTCTGTTATAGTTAGAAACACAATGGACAAGATGTTGCTCTGAAAAAATTTGAGTAAAAGTCGTAAATACACAAAGTAGAGAGGTGTCGATGACCTCAGATATTTTATAGACGAACGTGAAATTGTTATTGAAATCAAGTCCATAAAAGTTAGATCCACTATGTAGGATAAGGAGATACGTCGAAAATTTTAATATCTAAAGAAGACTAAAACTAGATTCACTCAATCCCACCGGACCCTGATTCGTAATTCTTTTTTGAAGGAAATAGTAAAATTACACTTCGGTTTAAAGTTTAAGGGTCCAAATTAATGTATCAGAATTGCCTGTCATGAAGTGAAAGTGAAAAGTGAAAGTACGTAACCTCTTCCTTTACCGTTCGGTGAGGTCACAAGAACGGACCTCTTAGGGTCCCTACCCCCTCGGACTACCCGACGGCAGATACCCCAACGTGTCTCAGTCTGTACTGACTTCGCTGAATCGTCGTCATCGTCGTTGTTATCTGTCGCTCCGGACCTCACGATACCAAGTACCCCAGCGTTTCTTAACCTGTACTGACTCGCTGACTTGACTTGACTTGACTTATCGAGTCTCGAGGATGTGTCTCCAAGTTTCAGAGGAGCACTCCCCTATTGACGTCTTCAGAGGAAGACGTAGGTAGTGGAGATCGGAATGAGACATACGGGGTCGAAATTGTGCCTTACCAGAAAGGACGGTGACGATACTCCAAAGTATAAAGGTAGGAATATCTGTACATCGACGAAACTTAGGAAATAAGAGGGATGTAGGGGAGTTAGACAATCAGTTGCTGAAAAAGGTAGTTCCGTAGTATGTCTAGTAACAGAGATTTGTCTCTAGAGGTAAAACCGGGGATGACGTGACAACGTCTCTGACGATCTCGGGTGGTTTCTGACGAAGAGGTGAAGTGACACTTCTAATGTAACTATGAGAATCTTCGTCGACGGTTATAAGGTCGACGGAACGTAGTTCCACCTCGGTACATTGACCAAGAACGGTTACCTTACACCTACATTCACTGTGTGTAGCAAAGGTCCCTCTTTAGACTTATAGGAGGTACTTAACGAGGGAGGTGGGCGGGCGACCCATTGGGGTCCCACTGGAGATATCATGTTCTACCACCTCTATGTTCCATCTTCGTCGGGATCGGAGACTGAGTAACGAACCTCCCTTCGGTCGGTCCTCTCGACGGGTAAGACCCAGCAGTCGTGACCTAAAATGTATTTGTTCTTTATATAAAAGAGACATAATTCGGTCCTAAACCTCAAGAAAAACTGTCATCAAAGAGTATAGAATTTTGTACTTGAAACAGGAGATGAGATAAATTATGGAAGGAATGTCTTACTGTAAATAAAAAATGTACAAACAGAGGGAATGAACGAACGAACACCTAATGAACATGGGACTCAAAACTCAGGTCGTATCCCATCCGAGAAGGACTTCTGATCACTCAACTTAAGTTATTTCTCACGATTTCTTACTACATCATCCTAAGACGTTATGACAGACGATGGGACGTGGATACCACGGGTTCTAAACAGAAAGGAAATTGACTGTGTGGACAGGATTAGGGTGCGAGTCCTATGGGACTATACAATTTGAAAGGGAGGATAGTTTTCGTAGTTCAACTAAAAAAAATAGTGGAGATGGGACAAGTGGCATAGACATCGATAGATATAAACGGACCTATGATATGAAAGTAGATGACCTAGTTATTTAGGTAGATGACTTTGAAATGAGTAAGAAATCACTTAAGGGTCCTTTTACTCAGGGGTCATGGGTACTTGTGACGTACTTACACCGTAAAATAATTACAACGTTTATCTATTGAATGAAAATCGAGAACCACACAGGCAAAAGGAGCAATCTAAGTCATGGGTAATTTCCGTTTTCGGAGAACATAGAAACATAGGAATCGTCGATGGGGTATGAAACGGGCCCTGTCCAAAGTATTTACAAAAATCAACTTGTCGTACCTTGATTAACTCCTCATCTTAATTTATGTTCTAAAATTAATGAGAGATTATTTCACCGAGAAGATAACCTTTATGAATATTGGGAGAGATTAGTCTAACTTATCGGTAATTTCGTGTTAACGTATAAATAAATATATATGTTGACATAAGTAGGTCATTTCTCGATCTCTATTAAAAACTAGTCATTCTCTGGAAACTAAAGGGTCCGATTATTTTACACACACATACACACACAATATGTCTATAGAGTGAGACATAGGTTCTCTACTTCGACAAACATCGAAGGGAATAGAAATTTCCATACTCAGAATTAACTGGAACATCGGATAAGGTTTCGTTACAAGGGGAACTTTTAATGGGTGGTTTACTCTTTCTCTCTCTCATTGTCTTTTCACCTTTTTTACAGGATTCGTGTAATTTTCTAATTGTGGAAAAAGGAGGTAATACACGAACCGTTTACACTTCTATTACTCATGTAATATTATTTATCTCATGTAAAATTATTTTAGTGAACAAAAAGTTGGATACACCTTTGGCGTACTCTTAAAGTCTTGGATATCCAACGAAAGTTTTGACGTACAGAGTATATTATAAATAAGAATGACCCTAATAAATCGAATCCTTTGAAATGACATAGCGAGGTTTTAAGAAACGTAAGATTTTTCCGACCCTCCAGAGTCCTTGATACGTTGATACGAAAGGAGACACAGAAAGTGTTCCATGTTCGATTAATACATGAGTCAAATTAGTGTGATCGAAAAGTAATAATTTTTATTTGAGAATCAAAACGTTTAGGTTGTAGTAGTATATATTGTGGTGTAAGGAAGGATGGAAAGTTTGGAGTAGTCGTAACGAGTCGAAATATTTGGTTTAATTCTTGTGTACACAGTCTGAATCGAGAACCTTTGGTCTTGACAAGAATTGAAAGTAGATGTGTTGTGGGCCCTAAAGAATTTCAGTGGGGAATTTAGACGTGAACCGGGAGAAGTGAGGAACTGGAGGTTCAAAGTCTATCTAATGGACACGTAAGTCTCAGGTGTAAATCTTATAGATTTTCTTTTTTTTTTTCGCGATGTATATAAACGGTTCAACAGGACTGAAACAAGACGACCTGGTTGGAGGGAGACAATGTTTGGTTCGAATCCTTCTCAGGTCGAATATAAAGATCCCTCTTAGACCGAATTCAAATCCGACAGTCTCGTAACCTTCTAACGGTCCACCAACATTTCTTTTTAAACTGTCTATGCAAGTACCGTAAAAACGCGGACACACACACGGAGGAGTCTCAATACTCCTTTGAAGGAATAATCCTTGTTTGGTTTTAGGGTCCTAAGGGTCTCTGTATCCCCTTATACGTTGTTCTGTATACGGAATCGTCTATAAGTTCTGTTGTACTTCCTTTGTTTTCTATGACAAATATGTACTGTACGTTAGGATGTGTGTTGGTTGTCTCGTCGGTTTAGTTGTGGTCCTCGGCACCCCAAACCAGGACCTAGACGCGGAGTCCAAGTCTCTCTGTTTACACCCCCGACGCCGCCTCTCCCTAGCGTCCGACGTGGAGTCAAGAACGGAGACCTCAACCGTAGATACATAGAAGATCACGGAGCCAGGAGTGTAACCGGTTGGGATCGGTTGGTACACCGTCCCATACCGGTATATTTGTTGTGTGTCAGGAACCTGTTTAGTGTTTCGATCACCCAGTCTTAGTAATTCTTACTCAGTAAATTGTTAGTAAGTTTCAACTACAAACATTTATGAGGTTCACTAAGGGTTAGTGTCATTTCTCACTCTTGGTGATGAAACCACGGTTAGGACTGTAATCCGTCCTTGACTTTAACTCCTCTGTCCCAATTTCTAAGACCTTGAGTCGTGGTTCAGTGGGAAGAACTAGAAGAGTGTGACTGAATCGCAGGGTTCAGACTCGTCACTTACAGTGGAAAGACAATTCTGTGTCAGAGGTAGAACATAGAATCAGGTGTATTAACCCTACAACAGAGTCAGGAACTGAGGGACGGATGTTCGATGGATTTTGGGACCAGGGGAAGTCTTTTAGTCAAGACACCGGGGGATCAACCTTCAGATAAGGACTTTACAAGACACCGACTTTAGGGGGAAAGATTACTTGACCGGACGGACGGGGTGTCCTTTAACTCTTAGTAGCGGGGACTCAATAGAAAATGGTAGACTGTGAGTGGATACTCTTGACAGTCAACGGACCATAGAAACGACGAAGGGGACTTAGTGCCGATGGTAGATAACGAATAGTGGTCTCCGAAGTCTATGGTGTTAGACCTGGTAGAAAAGAAAAGTGGATCGAAACTGGAGGTCCTCGTGGTAGTGTGATTACCTACCCAACTCGAAACAGAGGTTGGAGTACGATAATGTCAATAGACCTGGTTTAAGTCTGAAGTTAACTTCTTTCATCCCTTTTAGTGATCTGGTAAGTCCATACTGGATTTAGTTTAGGGAATCCTAATATGTCACTCTCACTCTTTATCTAAATTCCCGGATCTAGACTATCTATCTCACGGACTACTTGATACCTTACTCCAAGCACTGTAACATGTCCTGTGTCCCTAGTTCTGGTAGGGGTACCTTTTCTTTACGTTTTTTCGTTTTACCGACAGACCCCTCCGGAATGTTTATCGACACTTTTCTTCTCTTCGCTTTCGTTTCCTCTTTTCCTTTCTATATTCGTAGACTTACGTCTTAAGGTTTCTTCTCGTTCTTCTCTATTCTTTGGGAAGAAGTCGCTAGTTACGTTTCTTTATCTCCTTTTCTTGTCTTACCCTTTCTGATCTCTAGAGAAGTTCTTTTAATCTCTATAGTTCCCTTGTAAAGTACGTTTCTACCCAAGCTATTTCCTGTCTTTACCATACCTGGATTGTCTTCGTCTTCTATAATTCTTCTCCACCGTTCTTATGTGTCTTCTTGACATGGTTTTCCTAGAAGTGCTGGGCCTATTAGTGCTACCACACTAGTGAGTAGATCTCGGTCTGTAGGACCTTACACTTCAGTTCACCCGGAATCTTTCGTAGTGATGCTTGTTTCGATCACCTCCACTACCTTAAGGTCATCTCGATAAAGTTTAGGACTTTCTACTACGACACTTTGACGACGGGAGTTATACGGTCGTTTAAACCTTTTGAGTCGTCACCGGTGTCCTGACCTTTTCCAGTCAAAAGTAAGGTTAGGGTTTCTTTCCGTTACGGTTTCTTACGAGTTTGATGACATGTCAACGTGAGTAGAGTGTACGATCATTTCATTACGAGTTTTAAGAGGTTCGGTCCGAAGTCGTTATACTCTTGGCACTTGAAGTTCGACCAAAATCTTTTCCGTCTCCTTGGTCTCTAGTTTAACGCTTGTAGGCGACCTAGTACCTTTTTCGTTCTCTCAAGGTCTTTTTGTAGATAAAGACGAAATAACTGATACGGTTTCGGAAACTGACACACCTAGTGTTCTTTGACCTTTTAAGACTCTCTCTACCCTTATGGTCTGGTGGACTGGACGGAGAACTCTTTAGACATACGTCCGGTCCTTCATTGTCAATCTTGACCTGTACCTTGTTATCTGACCAAGGTTTATCCTTTTCCTCATGCACTTCCGACATATAACAGTGGGACGAATAAATTGAATATACGTCTCACGTAGTACTCTTTACGACCTGACCTTCTTTGTGTTCGACCTTAGTTCTAACGGCCCTCTTTATAGTTATTGGAGTCTATCCGTCTACTGTGGTGGGAATACCGTCTTTCACTTCTCCTCGATGTTTCGGAGAACTACTTTCACTTTCTCCTCTCACTTTTTCAACCGAATTTCGAGTTGTAAGTCTTTTGCTTCTAGTACCGTAGGCCAGGGCAGTGAAGTACCCTTTATCTACCCCTTTGTCACCTTTGTCGCAGTCTGAAATACAAAAACCCGAGGTTTTAGGAACGTCTACCACTGACGTCGGTACTTTAATTTTCTACGAACGAGAAACCTTCTTTTCAATACTGGTTGGATCTATCGTATAAGTTTTCGTCTCTGTAATAAAACGGCTGATTCTCGGCAGATCAGTTCCGATACCAAAAAGGTCATCAGTACATACCTACACTCTCAACCTGACACTTCTCCCGACTCGTGGTTTCTTAACTACGAAAACTTGACAACACAACCTCTTCTGAGAACTCTCAGGGAACCTGACGTTCCTCTAGATTGGTCAGGTAAGACTTCCTCTAGTCGGGACCCTGAAGAAACCTTCCTTACTACGATTTCGACTTTGAGGTCATGAAACCGGTGGAGTACGCTTCTCAACTGAGTAACCTTTTCTGATACTACGACCCCCATTAACCTCCGTCCTCCTCTTCCCCTGCTGGCTCCTACTCTACCGACCTACCGTAGTAGCTGAACTACCTGAACTCAGACTCACTTGAGACCCTCAACCACTACCTGTCCCTCCGGACCGTACGACGCTAAGTACCCCAGCGTTTCTCAGCCTGTACTGACTCGTTGACTTCACCTGGATACCATAACCCCTTCTGAGAACTCTCAAGGAACCTGACGTTCCTCTAGGTTGGTCAGGTTGGATTTCCTCTAGTCAGAACCCACAAGTAACCTTCCTGACTACGACTTCGACTTTGAGATTATGAAACCGGTAGACTACGTTTCTTGAGTAAACTTTTCTGGGACTACGGCCCTTTCTAACTTCCGTTCTCCTTTTCCCCTGTTGTCTCCTACTCCACCAACCTACCGTAGTGGTTGAGTTACCTGTCCTCAAACCCATTTGAGACCCTCAACTATTACCTGTCCCTCCGGACCGTACGACGTCAGGTACCCCATTGTTTCTCAACCTGTACTGACTCGTTGAGTTGACTTGACCTGATACAGATCAGTATGGAGTTTTAATCCGATTCTGTGACGATTTTTCAAGATGTTACGAAACTGAACACACACACACACACACACACACACACACGTACAATCAGTGAGTCAGCACAGGCTGAGAAACACTGGGGTACCTGACATCGGGTGGTCCGAGGAGACAGGTACCCTAAGAGGTCCGTTCTTTTGACCTCACCCAACGATAAAGGAAGAGGATACGAAACTGAATTCGTGAAACTTTTGTGTAATTCTACACTTCGTCCTTTCTGTAAATACTTACGTACCTAAAGACTTCAAACGGGGGTACCTGCCCTCTCTGTTCTGATGACCTTTACCTTTCTACTTTTTTCTCTGTCTATTCGGGACGTTCAACCCTGGAACCTCTGACCGATCTCTGAATTTTCATCCCACTGGTTGACAGGGTCAAAAGACCCTGACTCCTCAAGGACCTTACCCTGAAAGTCCCGAGTTTAACCTTTTAAAGGACTGTACGAACTACTTCATCGGTGAGATCTTGAACTTTAACAAACCTCGACATGACTTAGTTTCTAAGCCTTATACTTTCTTAACCTGATTTTTCCTTTCTTATAATCTAAAAGATAGTATATATACTCTTTTACACATTTCCAGTCTTAAGTAAGTATTTTGTGGAAGAGACACAGTCTGTGACATGTATGGATATAACAGAGAAAGTCAGGAGTGTCGATAGAATACCTCGTCAAGAATGTCCGAAGTAAAATGTCTACCCGTTTGTCTTCGTGTCTATCCATTCGAGTGTTTTGATCGTTTCACATTTCGGTTCGATGTTTGGGTCCGTTAAACCAAAATAGGTAAATTACTGGTGTCAAGAGATGACGTTACGTATATCTGACGTTCTTACAATTTCAATGTCCTTTGGTATTGATGAAGAAGAATCGGATTGTATGAGTAAATTAATTACCATTTAATCATTCTCAACTTGGTATTTCTTCCAACTCACGACTTTTTGACTATGAAAGCTTGACACCACAACCTCTTCAGAGAACTCTCGGGGGGAACCTGTCATTCCTCTAATTCGGTCAGTTAGGATTTCCTTTAGTTAGGACTTATAAGTAATCTTCCTGACTACGACTTCGACTTCGAGGTTATGAAACCGGTGGACTACGCTTCTCGGTTGAGTAACCTTTTCTGGAACTACCACCCTTTCTAACTCCCGTTCCCCTCTTCCTCCATCACCTCCTACTCTACAAACCTCTCGTAGTCACTTGTTCTTAAACTCGTTTAAGACCTTCTGTCACTCCCTGTCCCTTCAGACCTTACGACGTCAGGTACCCCAGAGGTTCTCAACCTGTGCTGAATCATTCTCGTTTGATTTCTGGTCTCCTCATACTCTCTAAATTCTTCTGTCATACGTATAGACTTTTTTGTATGTCCTATTCATTGTTTGTTAGACCCGAACTAGGGATGGAGACGGTGACTAATTGACACAGTAAACATGTCTAATGAGTTAAAAGGATTTCAAGTTAAAGAAGTGGACACAGTAATATTATCATTATAGATGAATAGTCCCTCTTAAGTCCTAATTTATTCTGTTACCTATATTTCGTAACTCCTCTCGAGGCATGTAGTTATTACCTAACTATCTATTTTAACGATGATCTAAATAACAATCATCATCATCGGTCATATCGTCATCAATGATGATTATAGATGAGCATGATGATGATGATGGATCATCAATGATGATGATACTAATGTGGAAGATAATGTAGTATCGTATTAATAGTAGTACGATCTAGTGTGTCGACAGTCAATGTCTTTGTAAATTTTAGACCAACGGATTGAATTGTACTACTGTATACAAGAAGGAATATCTTTGTCGTAATTTTAGGTTGGACTCTTTCGTAAGTCTTTTTTAGGAACCGTAGGTTTTCTAATAAGTCTTGCACCGGTATTTCAACGTCTATTTCTGTATTGTTATTACATTTGCCGTATCCCGTGTTTATTCGTTTGTGTTACGGTACTTTAGAACCCGAGATTGTTATAAAGAAATCTTATAAGAGGTTTCTTTTATACCCAGTTCACATGTATAATCCAAACCGAAATAAAAAATAAAGTAATCCCAAGACGTACACATGACACTTGCGTAACTTCTGACAGTCAGGAAGACCTAAAACATCGTATCTAAGTTCTCACACTACTGTGTCCCGGGTACTCGATTGAGTTGTCTTCAGATTAAAATACCTCTCGGTAAAGACAATTTTAGTTGTTTTACTGTCTAGATCTCCTTAGAGTCGAGACACTCCCCTAAAGTCGAATCTTTCTTCGGTAGAAAGAGAGAAGAGGTAAACTGTGTCACTTTACCATAATCGTGTCCCAGTTTACATATTTGTAAAGATTTGTCTCTATGTATCATCTTATGAAACATTGTGAGAAACAGTATGTGTTTGGTAAGGAGTATTAGTAAAAATAATGTGTTCTTTGTATACAATAATCACACTTTTAAAATATTTTAATTGATTAATTCTTTTACTTTTAGTAGGGATTTAGGGTGTTAGACTCTATCACTAAACATTATGACAACAAATATAAAAGAAAAAGATTCGTTTATTTTGAGGTATACCTTCATTTGTACGTGTAAAATTTACATAGTTTGATATCAGGAAAAGGGGTATCGTTGTATATTATTTATATAAAAGTATATGTCATGTATCTTATTAATATAAGGTAGGGTACCAAAATTTATCGACGGACTGTTAGGTATACAATTATGTGGTATTCAGTCAACAGTTAGACGACAAGTCTTTATCAACCCAACAAATGTTAAAGAACGTCAATGTTGTGAAAATATTTGTAGGAACAAATGTATGAAACCGTGTGAACAGATTCATAAAGGAATCTACATTTTTTTAAGATCTTTACCTTAAAGATTTAGTCTATGACGTGTAAAAATTGCCAATAATTGTGTATGAAACATAATTCATGATACGTACCTAAGCATGATACATATGTATTTATAACTGTATAAAGAGATGTCTTGGTTATGAGGCTAAACGTGAAGTCGTCACCCACATTCGTTCGAACGGGGTGACGGGAAATGTCGGCTCACTCGACGTCGAACGGACGCCGAACGGAACCGAAGGTTATCTTTTTCAGATCCTTTTGTAAGAGTAGTCACGATGGAAACGCTGTGTTCTCTTTCTGTTCTCTGTTGTGGGTCGACGACCCTCCGGAAAGACGGGGTGGGCTACCGATTGTCGACGACCGTTGTGGGTGCAGATCGCACTTCAGTGTCCGATAGCTTCCTTTTGGTCGGTTTATATTGTTCCGTTAACTCTCGACGACCTATGATGGTCTCTCTTTTCGGAGTCAAAACTTTACAGATAGACAAAACGGAATTGTTTATCCTGGCCCCTTTTTTGCAGATCGATGTAAATCGTTCATTCTTATAAAAAAGGAGATTTTTATGACTTTTTTTTTTTTTTTCCACTAAACGTTTGAGACGATGTTTAAATGACCGGTTAATGTCATCTGATAATCTTCTAGGTTTCCTGTTTTAGGTCCAAAGAGGAAACGGACCCATTAAAGTCAACAAAGGATGGTCTTCTAAATTTTTGATATTGGACCTATTGAGACATCTACATTCGATCCCGTTACGTTATCTTACTCTATCTTACAGAGCAGGAGACCAACGGACGAAACGTATTTTCTCTCGATGACGGACGTACATTGACCCGACGAGACAGGAGAGAACCTCGAGAATTTCACCTTTCTGTTCTAAGTCACTTCAGTCACGACCCCTTTGTCATATACATAGATGTAATACCCGTTCCTACGTCCGACCTTCCTCCGACTTCCCGTTATATGTGTGAGTCCCGTTTGATTACTCATTCGTCTAATGACAAGAGATGTAATATCTGGTACTGCCTCCTCAAAGAATTAATAAAATGTTTGCCAACGGACCACGTTATCATTGAATAAATTAAGATACTGTTTAATATGGGTAAAAGGTTACCCCTTTGTCTCCGTACGTCTCCACTCGCTAAAACGGGTTCTATTGTGTCAATTATTCACCTTCTTGATTCTAAGTCTGAGATTTTGAGGGGTGAATCGGCGTGCCCGTGTGGTAGAGAGTCCCATGTCAATATCTCTGTCTCACCCTGACCTCCGGACTTCGGATTCCAAGTACAGGGTCTCGGTGGAAGATAATCGTCGATATTCACTTATTTCCCATAAATTAAAGAGTTTCGGAGTCCAAGGATTTTATTTATATATAAATAAATCCTATATACTTGTATCCTCATAAGTATTTGGATTGTATCCTCGTGGAACTACATGCTTCGTTTATAATTGTCTGGATTTTCCTCTTTAACTTTCATTGTGTCAGTATCTTTCTCTGCTATTATGGGGGTGAATGTAGTTACCTGTCTAGTAGGTCTGTCTTTTAGTTATTCCTTTGTGACCAGAATTTACTACGTAATCTGGTCTACTTGAATTATAAATATGGCGTAAGATGGACTTTCGTCATCTTATGTGTAAGAAAAGTTTACGTAGACTTGGTCAGAGGTCCCATCCGGTGTATGTCCGGTGAGTTGTTTGGAGTCATTTAAACTCTTTTAAATATAGTTCACAGAAAAGACTGGTGTCACGATACTCTGATCTTTAGTCGTATTCTTTTTTTGACACTTTTTGTGTTTGTACACCTCTGATTTGTTACACGTTAATATGTTGGTTACCTTAGTGAAGTGACTTCTATATTGGTGACTTCTTTAGTTTCCCCTTTATTCACTTTAGGTCTGTAACCGAGACGGGGACAAGAGGAGGTCGCGAGTAGGGTACGGATGGATCTACGTCCCAAGTTGTGACGAGAGTCAAGGGGTAGGGTAGAACGAAGATGACTTGACCTTAGAAGTAAAATTGAGTGATAGATTTACTAACAGTAAGTGTGGTTTTACATTAGTACTAAGGGGATTTCTAGGAGACTATATTTTTGTACCCTTGATAGAAACATGTCACTACTTCCACCAATGTTCCATATTCGTAGGTCAATATTCTATTTATCTATGATCCCTACATTACATGTTACATTAATATGATAATTGTGACGATAGACAATATATACTTTCGAAAATTCTATCATTTAGGAATCGTAAGAGTGACGTTCTTTTTTAAAAAAAAGGAAAGAAATTAAAACATGAACATACTGTACTACCTGTAAGTGATTTGAATAACACTATTAGTAAACAATTGCATACATTCAGTTTAGTAGTACTATATACTGAATTTGAGTGTGTCTCGACATACAGTTAACGTAGAGTTATTGTAACCTCCTTTTTTATTTTTATTTACGTTTGTAACCTTACTATTTAAAACAAAAAGACTTGGAAGACATTCTCTATATCTTCTCCTTCCCTTTATGTACCGTATGACGTCGTCTTTGATGAAATTTTAAGGGGTGTTTATAGGTGTAACAAGGAAATCGAGGTATAACACTTCAGTCCTTTCCACGAAAGTTACGGTAAAGGAAGTAAGTCAAGGGTCTTAACGATTGGACTTAAAAAACTATTGACTTTTAAAGATTTAAAAGTGAACCGTAGATATTTTATAAATTCTAAAGTAGAGAGAAAGAATATACAACATTTCTTGAATAAATAAATATTTATTAAACTGTTCATACGAGGTTAGTCTACTACCTACACTTTCATGGAGTTTTTTCCTTCACTAGGTAATTATCTTTCATAATAATTATAAGGGGACTTTCTACCATGTTCAACTTATTGAATTTATAAGCGAGTAAATTTGCATACTAACTGTATACGTGTGACTCCTTAGTGTCCCTTGTAAAGATGTGTGACTACCGACTACGGTCCAATTGGGAAAGGGTGTTTGGTGCGGAGCCGTACCAATATAGTCTCCGTTGTGTCTCGAACACTCTGTCTAAAGGTTTAGACTGAAGTTCGTTGAGAGAATATTTACGTTTGTCGGAAAAAAGGTGAGTCACATAATAAGTTAGGATAAGTAGAAAGAAGATGGTAGAATGAAATATTTTTAGAGTTTACATATAAGGTATGGGTGACAGAGGTCAAAAGGTGAGTTGTAGGTGAAGGAAGAAAAATAGTAGGTGATGGACGAAACGGTTGAGTCAGTCGTAACATTGTACTTCTATGTCGATCAAAAGACTTTTAAGGAGTCAAGGTATATCGAGTATATACTTACTTTGACCTATCTTCAGAAGATTTTAAACTGTAGTTAGAATTATCATTGTACTGTAATACTCCTTGTTCAATATTTTAACTTGTGTCAAAACCTGTAAATATTAAAAACAGTATAAAGAGTCTAAAACAATTAAGTATGTAAGAGTGTTAAAAGACAAACATTATTTATAAATGAGAAATATATGAAAACACAAACATTAGGACACCTTTCTAAAAATTCCTCCCAAAGGGTTTCAACATCTTCGAAGTCTGGACGGGTTTAAACATAGGATAATTAATAAGTGATCGAGGAGGTACAATCCTTATGTCTGATAGTTGAGTTCACAAAACGACCTATTATTTTTACTCTATAGTAAAAAGTCTAGAGTGATTTACTGTCATTAGGGAGAGTAAATAGGGTAAAAGGACTTGGGGGGATGGTAAAAAGACAGATACTTATATAAGTATTGACACGAAGTACAACTCTTATATTCTATGTATCTATTGTGGAGACGGAGTTTATCTAAACTCGGATGACTCCTTTTTCTATACTTACGATTGTTAATATGTCATCGAACTATTGACGAGATTTCCTCAATTCACTTTCAGTGACTCAGTACAGGCTGAGGAACGCTGGGGTACCTGATATATCAGGTACCTTAAGAGGTCCGGTCTAATGACCTCACCCATCGGAAAGGGAAGAGGTCCCCTAGAAGGGTAGGGTCCCTAGTTTGGGTCCAGAGGGCGTAACGTCCACCTAAGAAATGGTCGACTTGGTGTTTCCTTCGGGTTTTCTCAATTGTCGTCTCGTTTCTTACACCTCTCTGACTGGGTCACAACCCTTAAGTCTTCTTCACAGTTTTATTTCCATTGTCGACCTGACCCGTACCCGCGCACTTTCCTTCCTACAGTCCTCTTCCTCTGTCGTAGGGGCCTCCCACCCCACCCCCGCTTTAATGTCCGATTGTATGCATTCGTCTCGTAACTTCAGTGAGACTTCCTGTGTCAGTCTATACGGTACCATGCGTCTGTGGTTTCCTTGTTTCTTTGTGTTCGGTGATTCTCTTCTTAGTGATCGAAGAGTCCTCTTAGTTGTTTACTGTGTAAATATGTACTGAAGGAGATACTATGGTTTGTAAATATTTCGAACTTTTGAACGGTCGAGTTCGAGTGCATAGTCTCTTCTGGTTGGTGACTTAGAAGGTTGTAAACAATCGACTCAGTGGGTCCGGCTGACTTGGTAAAGAGTTTCGGAGCCAAAGAAGTAGACGTTTCTCTAGTATAATCCTGAATCTAGTTTTCGAAGAGTACTCCTAATTTGGTCAATGTGCTCTACATTTCATCACGACTCGTTTGCAATGGACAATGATACTAAACTCTTATTGTGTAAGTCCAAAGAGATCGTAATTTCCTTCAACATTTGGACCACTTTTAGTCGTGGACAGTCGTTTTGTTAGTTCGACCTTCGTCCTTGTAAGGACGTTTATCGGTCTCGTAAGGTTTCTTGAAGTCTTTAAGGTCTTTAAGATGCTGCAAGGAATTTCGTGATTAAATTTGGTTGTCGGTTTTGTGAGGTGTTGTCTTTATAGGTTGTTCCCTTCTTTCCGGTTTTTTGTTTAGGGTCACTTTTTGACGGGGGACACTCCTTCATTCATGAACTGAAGTATCCGACGTTCTGCACCAAATCTTATATACAGACCTGTTCAGTTCCAGAGTAACGAAAAAAAGTATGAGGACCCTCGGTGGGATAAAATCTGTTAAAGTGGACTTCGTTATCAAATTACCTAAGGTCGGAAGTATCTTAATTGACGAACAAATTACCATTTACACACGTAAAAATTCTTACTTGTAGTTTGAGGACCTAAATTAGTTTCTTTCAATATCTCGTCACTTGACACACTACAAAATCAGGTCTTCCAGGAATTTAGACAGTGAAATCTTAATTTTCCATTTATAAGTCGGGACCCTTTCCTGTTGGTTATGTAAATAGAAGAGTGTTAATTCGGTAGGAGAACCTAAATCATTGACTTTGAGAGGTACAAACGGATGACGAGGAGGGTCGTTTACACCGATATTGGTTGTCAGATATTTATAACTGACTAAACCAAACCAAGGTGAATATCATGAGACTATGTTATTATCTAAGAATTAGATCTTGGAGACCGAAGGGTCCACCGTGTCACCATTTCTTAGACGGACGGTTACGTCCTCTGCGTTTTCTACCCCAAGCTAGGGACCCAGTCCTTCTAGGGGACCTCATCTTTACAGTTGGATGATAAGAACGGACCTTTTGGGGTACCTGTCTCCTCGGACTGCCCGATGTCAGGTGCCCCAGTTTTCTCACTCTGTACTACCTTTACGTACGTTGGATCTTGGAGTCGGGTAGGTACGTGAGTCGGTCTAGACCCCAGTCGGATGTCTTAAAGTACAAATGGAATGACCTCTTTCAATCCAGACCACCATAATTATAAATTTCGGTCGTTAAAGGTTGAACGGGTATAGAACAGTGAATCTCTTTCCCTATCATAAGTATGTGATGTTATTTGTCTAATCTGTCGCCCAAGGTTTTCCTGGATCGACCCCCTCCTTTTCTTTCACTCTTACTCCTCAAGTCCCTGGGATTAAGTGCGGTATGGTCGGACGTGAAACCCAGGTACCAAGTTCTTGGGTAGTGTCGTAGACGGTCCCTCTGCTACGGAATTTCTCACACCTACAAAGGTCACAAGAGAACTGTTTTGTTCATTCTAAGACTCCGGGAACAACATAACAATCAGAAATACATTACTTTATCCTCTGCACACACACACACATACACACACACACACACTGAGTCACCATAGACTTCGAGAAACGCTGGGGTACTTGTCATCGGGTGGTCCGAGTACCTAGGTATCTTAAGAGGTCCGTTCTTACGACCTCACCCATCGGTAAGGGAAGAGGTCCCCTAAAAGGGTTGGGTCCCTAGTTGGACCCAGAGGACGTAACGTCCGTGTAAGAAATAGTTGGTTCGGTGGTCCCTTCGGGTCCTCTGATCTCAGTGACAATAAATAGTTTTCCGTTATGAAAATATATAGATTGATACAAAGTAGGTAACAAATTTATTACAACCGACGATAAAGTGTTTGTTTTGTCAGTGAATCCTGAGTAAAAGTAGCGAATTGAGAGATTCCCGAACCGTACTTACAGCACCTTTAGTGTCTCCGAAAGCTCACTTTTTCAGGAGGAGTGTTTATAAGTAACACGTGTGTATACCGGTTTCTGTCTAGGGTGTGGGAAAGACTCGGAACCAACAGACGTAATTTACCCTTATTACGGATGAAGTTTTTTATCAATACTGAAATTGAGACTTTTCGACCATCACAATCCCCTTCGTGTGACTAACTTTGGCGGGTGGGACCGGTCCTTGGTATCATTGGTAAACGTACTCAACAAAATACTGTCCTCTAGGACTATTCCTTCTGCCTTGATTATTCGGAGGTGGTTGGCCTTCTCAAGCCCTTTCCAGATTTCCTCTGTGACACACAGGTAGGTGAAGGGTCTTAGGGAGAGTGCTCGTAGGTAGAACCGACTTGCTACGTACGCGGTGGTCCTTTCTGACTTAGTCTTACTGACCGGTTTCTGGTGGGCCTCTGATTAGGGTAGTGGTATTTTGGGCTCTGACACTCGGTGCGCCGTCTCGACAAGAGGACCCAAAGGAATGGGATGACGAGAGGTGGGCCCACGGGAAAGGGTTATTTTAGAGAACGAAACAGTCGTGCAAAGTAAAGGTTCACAATCTGTTCTCGGGTCAAAGTCCGGGACCTTCCCCAGGGGGAAGGACGTTGTCATCGTGTCTCTTTATCTATAAGTAATTTGTAATCGAGTGTAGGAGAGGTGTCTTCTCTTAATGATAAGACTCATAATTTAAGGGGTATAGATAATGGAATACAATGAGGAAAAAGGACGTAACACAATCGGAGATAGAAGAAGGGAGACAGTGGACGGAGGAGCGGATCGAAAAATGAGGCTTTATGAGACGACGGAGGGAGGAAAAGTCCGACGATGGAAAAAGAGAGAGTTTTGATCTCTTTCCTTCCTCCTTTCCCATATACTACCCTTGTTTGTCCTTTATGTCGGTAAATTAAGTTAAGTCGAGGGACGAGAAGATTCTGAGACGGACTTAGTAAAGTTCATTATTAAATTTTTATTTATGTATTTAGTAGAAGTACCTCATTAATGATACAAGTTCAGGACACTGTAAACTGAAGAGTTCGAGATCGTTATGGGAAATATAACCAACGATAGGTAGAAATGTGCTGGAATGTGTGGTGTTTTTTTGTTGTGTGTGTGTGTGTGTGTGTGTGTGTGTAGTCCTCCTTGACAAGTACCTTCAAACTCAGAACAATATCCTTTCCCCGGATGTACATCCATGAGGTCATTATAAACGAATGGTATAATTAATAAATTTATACATGGTTATGTTTGTGGACTAATACGTTTAAACTAGAGACGGTCCCTATATGTTTAGTCTGTATTAGATGGTGAGGTCTGGATTTTTGTTAGTTCCATTTTCAGATTTTATTTGAACTTTGAGGGGTCCCAGAGTCGTTATTTCTTAGACGGATGTACTCGATCTCCTCTGAGCCCAAGTTAGGGACCCAACCCCGCTAGGGGACGTCCTCTCGTACGTAGGGTGAGGTTACAAGAGCGGACCTCTTAAGGTAACCGTCTCCTCGGACCACCCGATGCCAGGTTTCCCAGTGTTTCTCAGCTTGTGTTGACTTCGTTGAATCGTGCGTGTTTGTATTTTATTTGAATTTACTTTCTACTATCCATTGCGTTGAGGAAAATATGAAAACAAAGTAATAGTAGTTACTACGTTTTTTGTCCTTCACGTAAATTTCACCCGTTTACCGTGAAAGGACCACCAGGTAACCAATTCTTAGGCAGAAGGCTACGTCCCTTGTACCCAAACTGGGGACGAGTCCCTTCTGAGGTGTGTGGTGTCCCGTTGATTCGGGTACGTGACGTTGACGACTCGGGTGTCGGGATCTCGGGTACGAGACTTTTTCTCTTTGGTGACGCCACCCTCCAGGCGTATGGTATTGGTCTCTCATCGGAGGGTGAGTGGTGTTGATCTTCTTAAGGTACACGACATCGTTTCCGGATCGTGTCAGTTTTTATGTAAACTTTTTTATTTTTTGTCTCACCTGTCTAAAAGAGGTTCAAGAGGATTAGTGATTTTTTTTCATTCTTTTTGCAGGTACTGTTACACCAACTCTATCTTTATTGACTGTATGGTTTTTTTAAAGGTTCTAACCTACTAAAGATGTTTCGTAAACGTCCGACCCTTTGTAGAAGTTGGTGAAAGACTTTACGAATGAGATCGTTAAGTCGATGTGACTGGAATCGACTTTTCTCGTCCGTCGTATGGTAGAATCGTTTGAAGATTTGTTTTTACAGTTTCACCAGCTTTTCCGTTATTATGATTGGTAGACTTTGACGGTGACTATTTTTCGTTCACACATTCGACCTCTCCCATACTCAGTAAAAATATCAATAGAGTTATTGTCGAGACAGGTTTGCGTGGTGAACATTGAGAATTTTATTATTAATGACAACAATAAGGAACACTACGTTGGTGAGTACCCTAAGATCTGTATGACTCTGTACACTCTTTTACCAAAGACTTCCCCATCCCAGGTGTCACGACTTTCTATTTAACACACATACGTACGAGTCAGCAATTGGACACAGGTTGAGACCCGCTGGGGTACCTGACATCGGGCGGTCCGAGGAGACAGGTACCCTAAAGGGTCCGTTCTTATGACCTCACCCACCGGTAAGGAAGAGGTCCCCTAGAAGGACTGGGTCCCTGACTGGGTACAGAGGACGTAACCGTCCATCCAGGAAATGACTCCGTATAAATTTTTAAAATTCTCAAATAAACTCGTTTATAACTAAACTTAGTCGGACGTAGGTTATGTCGTCTATTTTTTCTCGAGTTACCTCGACATGTTTTACCTTTTGAAAATATCTGTCTTCTCTAGTCCATAGTATTCCTGTGTGATGCTCCGTTTTTCGTCTAACCAAGAAGGTTTCAAAGAAAGGAAATCCCTTATCGTCCCCAGACAGTCCGTCTAAGAGATTGATCACGACTAGTCTACTAAGGACTGACTGACCAAATTCTCAGACAAAGACTCTCTCGTCTTCAACATTAATTTAACAAAATTAAACGACACCGTCTCGAATCGTATTCACTGAGGTAAGACCTGGATGTTATAATGAAATTTGTGGTTGACATAACTATTTGAAAGTTATTTAAACGGATGTTCTACCCTCCGTGAGACATTTATATATTAGCATTGTTCTGGGTGTTCCGTTCTTCGAGTTTAAAATAAGAGAACGACTCTTTTTTACTTTAATCCACCTAAATGACAGTAAAATCGACGTTTTTCAATAGTATGCGTGTGTCCAGTATTTTAATGTAGGAGAGAGAAATATTATATATATATATAATAATAAGAGGTTGTAGAGACATTATCTTTAAATGTCAAGTAAATATAAAAATAGTATTATTATAAATTATGTTATGACGTTCTCATAATAAAATGATTCTGTTTGTGAGAATCTACCCCCATCCTATCAACGTTCTGTGACCTTTGGTAAGTGTAGTTTAAGTCACACTTTTGACGGGGGACCTCGTCCCGTCGGTTCGCCGGGACCTACCTTTCTCTTCTCCGTTTTTCCTTTCTCCTCTTTCTCACCTTCGTTCTTGATGACCGAGTCTCCCATTTCACAGACGGACGTCACGCCCTCTGGACCCAAGCTAGGGACCCAGTCCTTCTGAGGGACCTCTTCCTTTACCGTTGGGTGAGGCCATGAGAACGGACCTTTTAGGGTACCTGTCTCTTCGGACCACCCGATGTCAGGTACTAGCGTTTCTCAGCCTGTGCTGACTCCCTGAGGTCAAAGTGAAAGTGAATTCTTTATGACTTCTATGTAGGAAGATCCGTTTAAAAGTGAATATTTTTTATAAACTAGTACTTTCTAGAATCCTTTGTTTCTTTTATACAAATTTTACTTTTGATTATTGAGTAGTTAAACTTTTCGTCTTCGGGTGTTACTAATTTTCTCTCTTACCTTTTATCTTCGTTTCTGTTTACAATCTCAACGGACCAAAAGGGAGATGACGATGACGATTCGGAGAAGTCAGTACAGACTGAGACACGCTGGGGTGTCTACCGTCGGGTGGTCCGAGGGGACAGGGACTCTAAGAGGTCCACTCTTGTGACCTCACCCCACGGTAAAGGAAGAGGTCACGTACTTTCACTTTTCACTTTCACTTCAACGAGTCAGTATAGGTTGAGAATCGCTGGGGTACCTGACGTCGGATGGTCCGAGGAGGCAGGTACCCTAAAAGGTCCGTTCTCATGACCTTACCCCACGGTAACGGAAAGGGAGATCTAGGGAGTTAGTTAATCTTGTCCTTTTCGAGGATATAAGGGTTACGAAAAGTGGTTTCCTGGTTGTCTTCTGTTCCGGGATTTTTTTTTATTGTGAGTAGCCTTAATAGTCGTTTTACCCGTCCTTGATTTCCCTCTTCTCTATCCTCTCTTCATGACCAATCTCCTTCTTCACTATAACAAAAGACTTTGATATAACTGTTCAAAATACAAGGTCTTTCATCTTTGTCATTCTAAGAACCTTCTTCCTGCCTATTACTGTTTCATTGTTACAAAGACTCCTTTGTCTCCTTCGTTCGGGTAAGATGTGCGTACGAAGAGACATCGATTTCGTAATCGAATTGAAAAACGGATAACGATGGTAGTTCAGTAGACACGAAGGGACCACCGAGTCTCCAATTTCGTAGACAGACGTTACGTCCTCTGGACCCAAGTTAGGGTCCCAACCCTTCTAGGGGACCTTTTCCTTTACCGTTGGGTGAGGTCATAAACCGGACCTCTTAGGGTACCTACCTCCTCGGAACACCCGATGTCAGGTGTCCCAACGTTTCTCAGCCCGTGCTGACTCGTTGAAGTGAAGTGTGGTAGTGCAGTAGTGGGGGTATCGTTACCGTCGTTGTCTTATGAATGAGACAGGATGACATGGAGTGATATTGTGACGTATGTCTATTGAAATGAAACAAGAAGTTCGAGGAAGTACTTATTATAGAATAATAATAATAAAGATAGAGTTGTCTACTTCCTGAGTTCAGGATCTTTCAATGTCTATTATAAATGTTGAAGTGTAACTGACAAGTCTATACTTTTCTAAGACATGGGTGTGTAAGTTTGAGAATTTCTAATTTTAATTGGAAGTCAAGTCAAGTCAAGTCAAGTCAGTGAGTTAGCACAGACTGAGAAACACTGGGGTACTTAACGTCGTACGGTCCGGAGGGACAGGTAGTGGTTGAGGACCTCAAGTGAGTCTGAGTGCAGGTAGCTCAGACACTACGGTAGGTCGGTAGAGTAGGAGAAAGCAGGGGAAGAGGAGGACGGGAGTTAGGGAGGGTCGTAGTCTCAGAAAAGGTTACTCAGTTGAGAAACGTACTTCACCGGTTTCATGACCTCAAAGTCGAAATCGTAGTAAGGAAGGTTTCTTTAGGGTCCCAACTAGAGGAAGTCTTAAGTGACCAACCTAGAGGAACGTCAGGTTCCCTGAGAGTCCTCAGAAGAGGTTGTGGTGTCAAGTTTTCGTAGTTAAGAAGCCACGAGTCGGAAGAAGTGTCAGGTTGAGAGTGTAGGTATGTACTGGTGACCTTTTTGGTATCGGAACTGATCTGCCTGGAAACAACCGTTTCATTACAGAGACGAAAACTTATACGATAGGTCCAACCAGTATTCAAAAGAAGGTTCCTCATTCGCAGGAAATTAAAGTACCGACGTCAGTGGTAGACGTCACTAAACCCTCGGGTTTTTGTATTTCAGACTGCGACAAAGGTGACAAAGGGGTAGATAAAGGGTACTTCACTGCCCTGGCCTACGGTACTAGAAACAAAAGACTTACAACTCGAAATTCGGTTGAAAAGTGAGAGGAGAAAGTGAAAGTAGCTCTCCGAAAAATCAAGGAGAAGTGAAAGACGGTATTCCCACCACAGTAGACGGATAGACTCCAATAACTATAAAGAGGGCCGTTAGAACTAAGGTCGAACACAAAGAAGGTTAAGTCGTAAAGAGTACTCCATGAGACGTACCTTCAATTTATTCGTCCCTCTGTTATATGTCGGAAGTGCATGAGGAAAAGGATATACCTTGGTCAGATAACAAGGTACAGGTCAAGATTGACAACGAAGGACTGTACGTATGTCTAAAGAGTTCTCCGTCCAGTCCACCAGACTATAAGGGTAGAGAAAGTCTTAAAAGGTGTCAACTAACACTAGGTGTGTCAGTTTCCGAAACCGTATCAGTTATTTCGTCTTTATCTACAAAAAGACCTTGAGAGAACGAAAAAGGTACTAGGTCGTCTACAACCGTTAACCTAGAGACCAAGGAGACGGAAAAGATTTTGATCGAACTTGTAGTCCTCTAAGTGCCAAGTGCATAACGACTTCGGACCAAACCTCTTAAAACTCGTAATGAAATGTTCACACACTCTACTCACGTTAACACGTCATCAAACTCGTGAGAAACCGTAACGGAAAGAAACCTTAACCTTACCTTTGACTGGAAAAGGTCAGGACACCGGTGACGACTCAAAAGGTTTAAACGACCGTATAACGTACGTCGTGAAAGTGTCGTAGTAGAAAGTCCTAAACTTTATCGAGATGACCTTAAGGTAGTGGAGGTGATCGAAACAAGCATCACTACGAAAGATTCCGGGTGAACTGAAGTGTAAGGTCCTACAGACCGAGATCTACTCACTAGTGTGGTAGCACTAATAGACCCAACACTTCTAGAAAAAACATGTCAAGAAGACACATAAGAACGGTGGAGAAGAATTATAGAAGACGAAGACGATCCAGGTCTGGTAAAGACAGGAAATAGCTCGGGTAGAAACGTACTTTACAAGGAAACCATAGAGATTAAAAGAACTTCTCTAGAGATCAGAAAGGGTAAGACAAGAAAAGGAGATAAAGAAACGTGACTAACGACTCCTTCCGAAAGAATAGAGAAGAACGATAAGAAACCTTGAGACGTAAGTCTACGAATATAGAAAGGAAAAGAGGAAACGAAAAGCGGAGAGAAGAAAAGTGTCGATAAACCTTCCGGAGGGGTCTGTCGGTAAAACGAAAAAACGTAAAGAAAAGGTACCCCTACCAGAACTAGGGACAGAGGACATGTTACAGTACTTGGAGTAAGGTATCAAGTAGTCCGTGAGATAGATAGTCTAGATCCGGGAATATAGATAAAGAGTGAAGGTGACATATTAGGATTCCCCAAACTAAATCCAGTATGGACTTACCAGATCACCAAAAGGGATGAAAGAAGTTAAATTCAGACTTAAACCGTTATTCCTCAAGTACTAGACTCGGTGTCAGTTGAGGACCAGAACAAAAACAACTGACATATCTCGAAGAGGTAGAAACCGACGTTTCTTATATTAGTTAGACTAACGTCACAACTGGTAGACCACTACAGGTACACATCTCAGAAGAGAACACGACTGTAAAATTTATGTGATTTACTAGTGGTAGTATTTAGATCATCGGTAGACAGGGGTACACTTTAATAATGTCATAATAACTGATATAAATAATACAACGTATAATGTAGGAGTACTGAATGAATAGATTCTTAACGTACAAACATGTAGAATTAAGGGAAGTGATAAAGTGGGTAGTGGAGAGAGGAAAGGGAGACCGTTGGTAAACAAACAAGAGACATAGATGCTCAGACAAAAACGGGACAAACGAATAAGAAAACAAAACAAAACAAAACAAAAATTGTTTTGTATATTCATTCTAATATTTCATAAACAGAAAGAGTGAAACTGAATAAAATGAATCGTATTCTTTGAGATCTAGGTAGGTTTAACAATATTTACCGTTATAAAGGAAGATAAAATAAAGACTTACACACATATATATGTATACATATGTATGTATGTAGAAGAGTAGAATAAATAGGTAAAAAGATAGTTACTTGTATCCAACGAAGGTATAGAACCGATAACATTATAACGACGTTATTTGTGTCTAAACGTATATACAAAAATTAATCACAAAAACAAAAGGAACCCATTTATGGGTCCTCACCTTAACGACCTAGTATACCATTAAGACGAAGGGACCACCAAGTCACCATTTCTGAGGTGGATGGTTGCGTCCTCTACGTCCAAGTCAGAGACCCAAACCTTTTATGGGACCTCTTCCTTTGCCGTTGGGTGAGGTCATAAGAACGGACCCTTTAGGGTACGTGTCTCCTCGGATCGTCCGATATCAGTCCTCCAACGTTTTCTCAGTTTGCGTTAACTGGTTGATTTATCGTTGTTGTGCAATCAAGATATAAATTTAAAAACTCCTTGGAGGTATGACAAAAGGTATCACCGTGGGTGAGTGAAAGGGTGATTGTCATGTGTTTCTCAAAGGAAAAGAAGTACAGGAGTGGCTGTAACCAATAAAGAATAGAAAAACTACTTTCGGTAAGACTGTCTTCACTACACTATTGAGTGACAAAACGTAAAGGGACTACTAATCATTACAACTCGTGGAAAAGTACGTAGACACCCAGTAGAGTTACTGAAGAAACCTTTTATCAGATGAGTCTAGGAGACGCGTAACAAATCAGTCTAACAAGTAAAAAACCTATGGCTCATCATACTCAAGAAATATATAAAAAATTACAAATCGGACCTATATAGGAGACTTTTATATAAGAGGGTAAGTCCTCCAACCAAAAAGTAAGATAACTACCAAAGGAGGTAACACTTTTTTGTCGTGTTATAAAGGACTAATCAGACCGATTTTCAAATAGTCAAAATAGAAAGGTTTCCTGGTCGAGACTCAAAGTAACGAGAAAGGACCATATAAAGTCAGAAATAGTAAATAAAGATGAGACTAGAAGCATTAAAGAAAGGAAGATAATTAAAACCCGAAAAAAAAAAGATAAGGAAATTCATATTCCAATCTAACATATAAACTCTAGAAAGAACAAAGAACTACATCCAGATATAACGATATTTGGAGGAAGAATCTTGACGAAAACGCCGTAGGGTGTATAAAACCTTACACCACGAAGGTCAAAGTAAATAGAGTTCCACACAAAACTAAAGGTCAAACTAGTGATTTTACTAGGTGACCGAAAATCATCGTACACAAATCTGAGGTGTACACCCAAAAAAGAACGTCAACTACAAATCATAGTATAATAACACCAGTCTTTTCTACGAATTAAATAATTCTGAACGAAACACTGGAACCTACACTATATGGGACCTCTTACAAGGTACAGATGAACTTTTCTTACACATAAGATAACGAAAACCTACTTTACAAGACATATGTAGATAGTACAATCAGACCAGATTACACTTCCGGTTACAGTGGACAACTGAAAGACGGACCAACTAGATAGGTAAGTACATTCGCCCCACAATTTTAGAAGGTGATAATAACACACAATGACAGTTAAAGAGGGAAATACAGACAGTCATAAACTAAATACGGGAATCCACGAGGACTCAACTCATGTATACGTCGATTGACAATTTATAAGAATAACCTAACTAGGGATATAGTAATTCTTACGGGAAGAAACAAAGAATAACGTCACAAAGAGATAAAGTAGACAAAACAGACTAAATGCATGACGATGAGGTCGAAAGACAAAGGTAAAGGTACCTAATGGAAAGAATTAAGAGAATGAAGGTCAGACACACACTGAAATCTTCACAGAATGTCTGTCGTAATGTGTACCCACAACACCAAAATAGGTAAGTCGGTGGGAGAAGAAAACTGACCTTGTAAATTAATTTTAGAAATCCGACGGCGGACACGTGATTCGCGGCCGCCGGTGCCGGCCGTATGACTCGTGCCGGCTCTCTTCGTTGGGGTGCAGGTTCCAGTCCCCGTCTGCGGGCCTCCTGGGGTACGGGCCTCCCGCCACCGGTTCTCCTCAACGGGGTACAGGTTCCAGTCCCCGTCGTCGGCTCTCACGGTCCGAGGCTACCACGTCCTTACCGGCTCTCCTCGGTGGGGCGCAGGTTCCGGTCCCCGCCACCGACCCTCCTCGTTGGGGTGCGGACTCTGGTCCCGTCAGCGGTTCCTCGTCACCGACGCGTCCGCGTCCTCCCGGATCTCCTTGATAGGGTGCAACTTCCAGTCCTTCCCCCTACAACTCCTCTATGGGAAGGAGGTTCCATTCCTCGTCGCCGACGGGAAACGACCTCGTCGGCACACCTCTATAGGGTGCGGGTTCCATTGTCTTTGGGTTCATTCTCCATGCACAACGTTCTCCCGTAGTCTCCCGTCTGTGTGACTTTGGTATGAGTGTCTTTTGATCAGTTAGATTAGTGTGATCCTGGTGTCGGAACGGATTGAGTTACTTTGGTTCGGTACGGACGTCCCGTTGGGTTCTATCCGCCCAGTACCACCTCTCCAGATTGTCTAACACCAGGTGACCTCTTCCCTTACCGTTCGGTGAAGTCATAAGAACGGAAGTCTTGGGGTACTTGTCCGTTTTACTATCCTATGACTTGCTCCTTGAGGGGTCCAGTCATCCAGCGGTTGTGCGATGACCTCTAGTCACCTCTTTATTGAGATCTTTCTTACTTCCCTACCTGGATTCCTTTTTGTTATGGACCGACACCTACACTGACCACTATCTTTGTTCCAGGCTACGACATTTCTCGTTATAACGTTTCCTTGGACCTTACAGTCCAGGTACTTAGTTCCGTTTAACCTTCACTAGTTTGTCCTCTACCGTTCTCAATTGCAACTGTAAGACTTTTAGTCACTTGATTTTACCTGACCTTACCCACTTAAATTGAGTCTACTGGTAATATTGATGATGACGCCCGTCCTTAGGAAATCTTCTTTACCTCATCGGTAGTACCAGTTGTTCTCTCAGACTTTACGTCATGAACCTACATTAGAGTTTTTGCTGTCTTACTAGAGACAAACAAAGGTTCCGTTTGGTAAGTCATAGTGTCATTAGGTTCAGATACGGGGTTGGTCATTGCGACTTCTTCGACTTCAACTTGCCATGTTATTTCTGGATTTTCTGGAAAATTTTGATTGTGGATTTTTTCTACAGGAAAAGTACAGGAAAATATCCCCTGACCTTACGTTTTCATCCTTCAGTTCTTTGTGGACCGACGACGACGACGACGACGACGACGACGACGATTCAGCGAAGTCAGCACAGACTGAGACACGCTGGAGTATCCGTCGTCGGGTGGTCCGAGGAGACAGGGACCCTAAGAGGTCCGTTCTTGTGACCTCACTCAACGGTAAAGGAAGAGGTTACGTACTTTCACTTTTCACTTTCATTTCAGCGAGTCAGCACAGGTCAAGAAGCGTTGGGGTACTTGACGTCGGATGGTCCGAGGAGGCAGGTACCCTAAAAGGTCCGTTCTCATGACCTCACCCAGTGTTACCTCATTGTCCGTTTAAACCGGAACCTTACGTCTTACTTCGTCCCGTTTCTGATTATCGCAAAACGGTTCTTTTACGTGACCAGTATCGTTTGTGGGAAAAGGTTGTTGTGTTCTCTTTTGAGATGTGTACCTGTAGTGGTCTACCAGTTGTGACGTTAGTCTAACTAATATAAGAAACGTCGGTTTCTACCTCTTCGAGATATGTCAGTTGTTTTTGTTCTGGTCCTCGACTGACACCGAGTCTAGTACTTGAGGAATAATGGTTTAAGTCTAACTTTAACTTCTTAAATCCGTTTTGACGATCTGGTAAGTCCATACTGGATTTAGTTTAGGGAATCCTAATATGTCACCTTCACTCTTTATCTAAATTCCCTGATCTAGCCTATCTATCTCACAGACTACTTGATACCTATCTCCAAGCACTGTAACATGTCCTCTGTCCCTAGTTCTGATAGGGGTACCTTTTCTTTGCGTTTTTTCGTTTTATCGACAGACCCCTCCTGAAGGTTTATCGACACTTTTCTTCTCTCCGCTTTTCGTTTCCTCTTTTCCTTTCTATATTCGTAGACTTACGTCTCAAGGTTTCTTATCGTTCTTCTCTATTCATTCGGAAGAAGTCACTAGTCACGTTTCTTTATCTCCTTTTCTTGTCTTACCCTTTCTGATCTCTAGAGAAGTTCTTTTAATCTCTATGGTTCCCTTGTAAAGTACGTTTCTACCCGAGCTATTTCTTGTCTTTACCATACCTGGATTGTCTTCGTCTTCTATAATTCTTCTCCACCGTTCTTATGTGTCTTGACATGTTTTTTCTAGAAGTGTCAGGTCTATTAGTGCTACCACACTAGTGAGTAGATCTCGGTCTGTAGGACCTTACACTTCAGTTCACCCGGAATCTTTCGTAGTGATGTTTGTTTCGATCACCTCCACTACCTTAAGGTCACCTCGATAAAGTTTAGGACTTTCTACTACAACACTCTCACGACGGGAGTTATACGGTCGTTTAAACCTTTTGTCGTCACCGGTGTCCTGACCTTACTTTTCCAGTCAAAAGTAAGGTTAAGGTTTCTTTCCGTTACGGTTTCTTACGAATTTGATGGCGTGTCAACGTGAGTGGAGTGTGTGAACATTTCATTACGAGTTTTAAGAGGTTCGGTCCGAAGTCGTCATACACTTGACACTTGAAGGTCTACAAGTTCGACCAAAATCTTTTCCGTCTCCTTGGTCTCTAGTTTAACGCTTGTAGGCGACCTAGTACCTTTTTCGTTCTCTCAAGGTCTCTTTGTAGATAAAGACGAAATAACTGATACGGTTTCGGAAACTGACACACCTAGTGTTAGTTGACACCTTTTAAGACTTTCTCTACCCTTATGGTCTGGTGGACTGGACGGAGAACTCTTTAGACATACGTACAGTCCTTCGTTGTCAATCTTGACCTGTACCTTGTTGTCTGACCAAGGTTTCTTCTTTTCCTCATGTAGTTCCGACATATAACAGTGGGACGAATAAATTGAAGATACGTCTCATGTAGTACTCTTTGCGACCTGACCTTCTTTGTGTTCGACCTTAGTTCTAACGGCCCTCTTTATAGTTATTGGAGTCTATCCGTCTACTGTGGTGGCAATACCGTCTTTCACTTTTCATTGATTTTTCGGACAACTACTTTCACTTTCTTCTCTCACTTTTCAACCGAATTTCGAGTTGCAAGTCTTTTGCTTCTAGTACCAAGGCCAGGGTAGTGAAGTACCCTTTATCTACCCCTTTGTCACCTTTGTCGCAGTCTGAAATACAAAAACCCGAGGTTTTAGTGACGTCTACCACTGACGTCGGTGCTTTAATTTCCTGCGAATGAGAAACCTTCTTTTCAATACTGGTTGGACCTATCGTATAAGTTTTCGTCTCTGTAATGAAACGGCTGATTCCAGGCAGATCAGTTCTGATACCAAAAAGGACACCAGTACACACCTACACTCTCAACCTGACACTTCTTCCGACTCGCGGTTTCTTAACTACGGAAACTTGACGCCACAACCTCTTCTGAGGACTCTCAGGGAACCTGACGTTCCTCTAGGTTGGTCACTTAAGACTTCCTCTAGTTGGGACCATAAAGAAACCTTCCTTACTACGATTTCGACTTTGAGGTCATGAAGCTAGTGGAGTACGTTTCTCAACTGAGTAACCTTTTCTGAGACTACGACCCTCCCTAACCCCTGTCCTCCTCTTCCACTACTGTCTCCTACTCTACCGACCTACCGTAGTGCCTGAGCTACGTGCAACTCAGACTCACTTGAGGCCTTCAACCACTACCTGTCCCTCCCGACCGCACGATGCTAAATACCCCATCGTTTCTGAGTCTGTGCTGACTCGCTGACTTGACTTGACCTTCATCAATAACTATCCCTACTATAATAACGGTAAAACAACTAACAAAAGACCAACAAAAATATCAAAAGTAAAGATAAGAAAGAGAAAACATGAGAAGGGAACAATAAATTATTGATAGAAATCACAATACGAATCTAAGGAAAGAAGAACAACAAACGTATAGATTCAAAACCCCAAAACCAATAGTACTTCAAGAATATTTTGTCGGATACATATATTCACGGATAAAATTCAATTACTAGAGGATGTAAATTTACGTAAGGTTTTTGGAAAACGTAAGATGAGTGATAAAAAGTACAAAACCTATAGAAAAGAAAAAAATTAGAAAAATAAAACACGTAGGAATTGATGGATAATATCTATGTCAACTAAAATGATGAAAACGGAAAATTGGAAGGATAATTAAAGAATTCGTTAATAAGGTGATGAAAATGATATATAAATGGAAATAGTGACTCTTAAAAAGGAAAATATTAAAAATTTAAAGATCAACATAGAAAAGAGAGGGTGAATCTTTTCAAGAAAATTGTCAAGAATATCGTGACCACCACGACTTGAGAAAATTGAAAACGAATAAACATTTAAAGAAAGAGAGAGGAGATTTAGATTTACGATTGGAACAGTCCAACTCATGGAAAAAAGAAAAGTCAGAAAATTTATATAGTACGATGAGGAAAGACCGGACGTACGCTTCAAAGACGACTTTTCAGTCATTACCAGAATACCTTCAACAGAACATGTATTAATCAACGAAAAGAGAACGACGAGAATTCTAAGACAAATTAAAAACTGTAGAATTAATATTATACAGGACCACACTTGAAGGAACTCAAGTGGAAGAAACCCTGAAAGACACGAAAGACCTGGACCTACAGACAAAGTGAGGGGTGCAATCCTTTAAAAAATCGACAATAAAAAAGTTTATTAAAGAAACGGGAAAAGTTAGAGAAAAGGAAGTCCCTGAGGAGATTACCCTTACAATCATGTGAACTACAACAGGGTCTACGGGGAATTTGATAAGTGTAAAACACTTTAAGAAAAAGGAAATGAGACGAATGTTACCTACTAAAATGACAGAGAAGGTCTAGTGACTAAACTAGAAGGTATAGTGAATTAGATGACAACTGAAGGAGATCAGATAAAAAGTAAAGTCAATAACATAAGAAGTCGAGACTGACCAAGAAAAAATATAAAAGATTGATACAACTTCAAGAATGACACGAATAGATAGAAATAGGGTTCAAACTACTCGTAGATATACTTGTAATGAAACTAGGGAAATAGTCCATCTGACGAATAGAGACAAAGTGAATCAAGAAAAGGACTCCAACATAGAACGAGGTAGTAAACTTTGTATAAGGAGACAGAGAGGTAAAACAGATTTAGAAACACAAAAGAAGAAACATTATAAGCCATACAGGCAATGTAGAGTAATGTAGAGGGTCAGAACCTATTCACCGAAATACCCCGGGTCGTCGTGTGAGGGGAGACCGGTGGTCTTACGAGGTCACCAAAGGGACTCACCTGTCGTACGTGGCAAGACAGCACCACCCCGAAGGATGACACCCGTACGACCTCCGATTAGACTGGGAGTCGGGGCAACTGGTACTCCGGGATTGAACACACCAACGACGTCCGAACGGCGACCAACCCCGTTCGGTGACACGAATATCCGATGTCCCCCCTCCCCTAAGGTTTAACCATGGAAGGTCGTAGTCATAGGCCTCTTTCGTTACCGTTGGGTGAGGTCATGAGAACGGACCTTTTAGGGTACCTGCCTCTTCGAACCATCCGACGTTAGGTACCCCAGCGATTCTCAGCCTGTGCTGACTCACTGAAGTGAAAGTGAAAAGTGAAAGTACGTAACCTCTTCCTTTACCGTTGGGTGAGGTCACAAGAACGGACCTCTTAGGGTCCCTGCCGTCTCGAACCACCCGACGGCAGATACCCCAACGAGACTCAACATGTGCTGACTTCTCTGAATCGTCGTCGTCGTCGTCGTCGTCGTCGTAATAGTCGTGTCATGTCACTCTAGTGTGTTTACCGACGACAGACGTAGAGTCAAGGTTCTCCTCTGGGTTAATGGAGGACAGAGTGACCCTCCGAGAGGTTCTAGTCGTTCACCCAGACTGAGTCGTGGAAAGTTTGACGACTGGGACGTGGACTCTGAGTCGTATACTCTACGACACACACGGAAAATTTTTCGTATCTGATCCAAAAGATTTGGGGACACCAAGCGAATTTACATGTCGGGTGACCAAAGATCTCGGTTTACAAGACCCCGAAACAAAAGGGTGATGTCCTGGGGACCAAATGTCTCGGACTAAACCCCGAGACTACGGAGTGAGAAGTCCCCAATACAGACGTTAACACTATGAAGAGGAAAAACACTCAGTGGTGTGGTCGCCAACACACGTAATTTGTCTGACACAGAGAAGGGAAGGACAGATAGAGTGACACCGATGAAGAAGTATAGAAATAACCACCTTAGAAAGGACGATCAAATGTCCAGTAAGGGTCTCTATCAACGAGACCTTAATTGTTTCGTCCCCAATTAGGTGTATATTAAATGTCAGTCAAAAGGTATAGGTACTAAGGAGACGTAGACGTCTAAGTTAGTTGGTGTCTGTCACATTATGGTATCATAAAAGATAACTTTTTATAGGTGTATATTCCCTTAAAAGACCTACAGGTCACCAATCCTGAGGTACGAGAGTAACGACTCCCGTAGCCAAGTAGGAACTAACCCCTTGATTCTAGGGTGTTCGGTCTGACGTACTGGTTTTCTTTTCTTTTTTTTATAGGTAAATATTCACCTGAGTCCGTTAAGTTTGAGGGTAACAAGTTTCAGTTGAAATCAACGTAAAAACCATACGGACACCTTCTTCCATTTAAGTCCTAAAAGGATGAGGTGGTAGAATTAGGGTTAGGGACTCCGGTTCTAGTATGTAAAAGAATAGGCACAGTAACTGTGATAGTAAGATATTAATAATATGACGTTGTGAAGGAGTCCAGTTATTAAGTCTAGTAACTGGATGGTTTATATTTAAAAATTAAAATTACTTTATAGAGGTTTTAGTTATTTCAAGGATCCACTTATCTTATGATGATGTCAACTGATATGATCCGGTAGTAAACTTATATATATAGATTACGATGTCGGTTCTTCGACATCTTCGTTGTCGATCTTCGTTATCAGTTTTTCTTGTCAATCTTGACCTGTACCTTGTTATCTGACCAAGTTTAACCCTTTCCTCATGAAGTTCCGACATATAACAGTGGGACGAATAAATTGAATATACGTCTCATGTAGTACACTTTACGGTCCGACCTACTTCGTCTTCAACCTTAGTGTGACGGTCCTCTTTATAGTTATTGGAGTCTATACGTCTACTGTGGTGGGAATACCGTCTTTCGTTTCTTCTTGATTTCTCGGAGAACTACTTTCACTTTCGTCTCTCAGTTTTTCAACCGAATTTCGAGTTGTAAGTCTTTTGATTCTAGTACCGTAGGCCAGGATAGTGAAGTACCGTTTATCTACCCTTTTGTTACCTTCATCACTGTCTGAAATAAAACCCCCCGTGGTTTTAGTGACGTCTACCACTGACGTCGGTACTTTAATTCTGTGAACGAGGAACCTTCTTTTCGATACTGGTTGGATCTGTCGTATAATTTTTCGTCTCTGTAATGAAACGGTTGTTTCCAGACAGATCAGTTTCTATACCAAAAGGTCATCAGTACATACCTATACTCTCAACCTGATATTCTTTCAACTCACGAATTCTTAACTACGAAAACTTGACACCACAACCTCATCTGAGAACTCCCAGGGAACCTGTTGTTCCTCTATGTTGGTCAGGTAGGATTTCCTTTAGTACGGACTTATAAGTAACCTTCCTTACTACGAATTCGACTTTGAGGTTATGAAACCGGTGGACTACGTTTCTTGACTGAGTGACCTTTTCTGGGACTATGACCCTTTCTAACTTCCACCCTCTTCCCCTGTTGTCTCCTACTCTACTAACCTACCGTAGTGACTGAGTTACTTGTACTCAAACTCATTCAAATTCTCAACCACTACCTGTCCCTTCGGACCTCACGACGTCAAGTACCCTAGCGTTTCTCAGTCTGTGTTGAGTCGTTGACTTTACTTGACTTGACTTACGATGTCGGTTCAATAAATAAGTCTTCATTGAGTTTCTTTAAGAAGTAAAAATATCTTTAGATGACCTTTCAATGTATATACCGACTCTATCTCTTTCTAATACTGAACAGTCATTAGTGTAACTATGTGAGTCTGTGTAAGTATATGTAGACTAAGAAAGAACGACCTTGTTTGTCAGTTTAAAGTTTGTTCAGGTACGACGAATCAGTGAAGTCAGCACAGACTGAGACACGCTGGGGTATCTACCGTCGGGTGGTCCGAGGGAGCAGGGACCCTAAGAGGTCCGTTCTTGTGACCTCACCCAACGGTAAAGGAAGAGGTTACGTAGTTTCACTTTTCACTTTCACTTCAACGAGTGAACACAGGCTGGGAGTCGCTGGGGTACATGACGTCGGAAGGTCCGAGGAGGCAGGTACCCTAAAAGGTCCGTTCTCATGACCTCATCCCACGGTAACGGAAGAGGCATGTTCAGGTATATGTGTAAATTTATGATAACAGAAAGAAAAAACTACTACGGATAGTGTTCTTTTACTACAAACTCTGAGACTGAGAAAGTTTGTTTTCAAAAAGGAACCTACTAGATTACACGAACAGTTTAGTATTTTGAATTAATATCTCGAGGTTCATATACAGTCTTTCAGTCTTCGGAGATCAAATTTTTTTTTTTTTCTCGATAAGTGTCAAATTTCGTAACAATATAAATCTAGGTACAATACCGTTCTAAACCATATATCAGTGGGCAAGATAAAAGAAAAAGGGTCACTTTTTTTCTTGTTTTAGGATTACGAGGGATATCAACCCAATCTAAGTTCATATCTGACCCCAGACCGATTACTGTATAACTCCCTTCATTATATACTGTAAGTACGGACAAAACATTTTAGATCACGTACCGGTAAGTATGTCCGTTTGTACCTCTAATATAGAACTTCTACTGTTGTGGTATGGTGCTTTCTCTCTTTAGAGTTGATGGGACCTGTCACTAAACTCTTTTTTGGGAAACCAATGAGATACTAAGTTCTTGAACAAATGATAACGTGTTACTGTCGGGTTGGTGCGACTCGTTCACCATGATCGTTACCCCTTTTGGTAGTGTCTTGAACTTTCTACACCGTCCGGTAATCCGTCGTTTCTACGACTAAATAGTGTCCGACCTGTGTACCACTAGATTCACCACGTCACCCCTTTTTTACAATGTTTTGACAATGGTCACTATTAGACTACCTACATAATGTCAGAGGATTTAGTTTTATTAGTGTAGCAATAATCCCATAGTACCAATTATATCCGACATAAACCGTTCCGTAATTTACTTTCCCTACTTAAGTCCTTTCTTAACCGACCAAACCTTGTGAGTTTATTATGTCAAAAGTAGAGTCCTCAGTATGAAGTAACTTGGTCATCATAAAGGTTTAAAGGTGTCCCAGTAATATCGAAATTGTAATTCCTAATTGTGACAGATAGAATTTAGGTGATCGGTTTGTAGTAATCGACGAGAAAAAAAAAAAATTAAATTTTTTTAAGAATTTTGAAAAATAAAACCTCGTTTCGGTCAATTGTTACGACACTATCAAAGTCACCCTGTCATTTCCCTGAGTCGGTATGTATATGAGTGGAGGGAGTTTGAGCGGAGGGTAGGTCCGACGGTGTATTGAAACTTGTCTCAAAGGACACGATATGTCATCCAGAAACAACCAATAGATAAAATTTATAATCGACGACATAACAATTCGGTGTAGATAAGTATAAACCACCTCCCCGTTTCCGACCTCAACACCTCTTTCCTTTTTGAATTGAGTCGACATAAGACTGAAATTCTTCTAGGAAAAACTCACTCACCCGATCTCAGACAATACGAGAGGAATTGTCACGTCATGAAAAATTATCGTAAACCGGAGAAAACTTACAAATCACTTAAAAATATGGTCCTTCTTTCTTTTTTTCCGGTAGTAGAATGTTGAAAGAAGAATTCCGTCTTCTTTCTATTTATGTTTGTGTTATAAGTTTAAGACAACTTTCTGGTTGAGATGTCTATACCCCACCTTTTCGAACTTTTACACTAGACCATAAGTAAAGTCGCTCGACTTAAATTAAAAGGTGAAACCCTTCTTTACATACTATCAGTGACAAATTGTAGTAAGGTGAACCCGGAGTGTTTAGAGGTACTTTTCTTTGGAATACCCCTTAAAATGCACGGAATATAATACGGTTTCAAGAGTTTTTTCACTCAAACTTGAACCCCTGGTTATCGCAAAGGAAGCACAAGTCCCTTTTTATCGAAACTAGTGGTAGACCTGGTGTACTTTTCGTGACTCTTGGACCAACCCTGTCACGGTTATTTGGTACATCCATGGTAGACCGTCATGATTTTCGACCCCTCCCCCACCTTTAACGGTACCCGGTCAGGAGTTCTCTGATGGGTCGGTCTCTTTTGGGACTACGGAAGTATCTCATCCTTAGTCTCACTTTGTTCTTGGTCCTCCACACCCGAGGTTTTACCTGAGGGTGACTATTCGATACACTGAAATCCTGTTCCGTAGGGAGGTAAAGTAAGGGAAGAAGATATCTTACTCCCTCGACCCAAATTAATACCTGACGAGTGACTTTATGGATACTTCTACATCGACCATCAGATTACCCCTATGGGTGTATGTCTCCCCCTGGTACCGATTCACTTCCTGGGTACGAGAAGGTTTCCCTTTCAATGATAAGTTGAGGTCGTTTACTTACTGTAAGTCTTTATATCCCAGTCCACGGTTTAAAGGTTAAAAAAAGTTCTCTTCGATCTTTAGTGTCTAAAAAATACTTTTTTTTTTTTTTGTTGAAAGTGAAGATTTGTAAGTGTGGATTCAGTAAAAAATTCTTATAATAACAGGTTTGTTATTGTTTTATAGAAGACCACACGAGACCGGACTTCTGGTATATTGTACCACGGGGTCCGTAACAATCTACTGTTAGAGTCTATTGATGGGGAAAGGTAGAAACATCTTCACTTAAGCGAGTCAGTACAGGCTGAGAAACCTTGGGGTACTTGACATCGGATGGTCCGAGGAGACAGGTACCCTAAAAGGTCCGTTATCATGACCTCACCTAACGGTAAAGGAAGAGGTCCCCAAGAAGGGTTGGGTCCCTAACTTGGGCCCAGAGGGCGTAACATCTGTCTGCGAAATAGTAGACTCGGTGGTCCCTTCAGGAGAAGGTAGAAACATCTATTCAAATTGGTGGACGAATCAAAGGAGTTAGATATTAGGAATAAGAGAGTGGAAGTTTTACAAGTCTTTACTTGTATTATGAGACACCCACACACGATTCAACGAAGTCAGTACAGGTTGAGAACCTCTAGGGCACTTGACATCGGGAGGTCCTCGGAGAAAAGTACCCTAAGAGGTCCGTTCCTATGACCTCACTCAACGGTAAAGGAAGAGACCCGTAGAAGGGCTGGGTCCTAAACTCGGGCGCAGAGAATACAGAGGACGTAACCGTCCGTCCAAGAAATCGTGATTGCGGTGGACCCTTCGGGGAATTATGAGACGACCCCCGGATTTCTAACCAGAAGAAGGGAAGTGAAGGTGACTCTGACGGGGGTTTCACTGGGTGCTAGAGGACTGGTGTTTGAGCTTTTCGTTAACGGGACGGAAGTAAGAATTGGTCAAACATCGTTAAGTTTAGGAATTATGGAGAAAAACTTTCGGTCGGAGAAGGCCAAAGAGTGTACAAAGATTAGTGGAACAGGGTCTAAGAACACGACGGAAGAAAAAGAAGGTAACCTCTTCCTTTACCGTTGGGTGAGGTCACAAGAACGGACCTCTTAGGGTCCCTGCCTCCTCGGACCACCCGACGGCAGATACCCCAGCGTGTCTCAGCCTGTGCTGACTTCGCTGAATCGTCGTCGTCGTCGTCAAAAAGAAGGTAAAGGATTTACACCCACAAGGTTCTCTGTGTCAGGGATCGGGAGATCACAAGAGAAAGGATAAGATTGTAGAGTAGGCGTTGAAGTCGAGGTCTGGAGTGATCTAGGTAAGTATGTGTCTTTGTAGTGGAGAGGACTTCTCGAGGTGCAGAGATAAAGATTACGAGTAAACTTGTAAAGATGAACCTGATACAAAGAGTAGGGAATTCGAACGAGTTTTAAATAATAAAAGAGGTTTTGAAAAGGGGACACTAGAGGGTGGCAAGAAGTGGGGTAAGGACTTCAACAAAAATGAGTCGACGGGTGAGTACAGGTTAAGAAACACTACGGTACCTGACATCGTATTGTCCGGAGGAACAGGGAGTGGTAGAAGACTTCAAACGGGTTCAAGTATAGGTAACGTAGTCACTACGATAGGTCGGTAGAGTAGGAGACTGCGGGAGAAGAGGACGGGACTTAGAAAGGGTCGTAGTCCCTGAAAAGGTTACTCAGTCGACGAGTGTAGTCTACTGGTTTTATGATCTCAAAGTCGAAGTCGTAGTCGGGAAGGTTGCTCATTTCTAACTGACCAAACTAGAGGAACGACAGGTCTCCTGAGAGTCCTCAGAAGAGGTCGTGGTGTCAAGTTTTCGTAGTTAAGAAGGTGTGAAACGGAAGAAATATCAGGTCGAGAGTGTTGGCATGTACTAGTGACCCTTCTGGTATCGGAACTGGCATGTCTGGAACCACCCGTCTCTTTACAGAGACACAAAGTTGTGTGACAGATCCAAACAGTATCGAAAGAACAGTTCTTCGTTAGCAGAAGACTAAAGTACCGACGTCAGTGGCAGACGTCACTAAAATCTCGGGTTCTTCTCCTTTGGACAGTGGTGAAGGTGGAAAAGAGGGAGATAAACGGTACTTCATTATCCCGACTACGGTCCTAGAATCAAAAAAAATTATAAATCGAGATTCGGTCGAGACAGTGAGAGGAGGAAGTCGGAGTAGTTCTCCAAGAAATCAAGGAGAAGTGAGAAACGGTCATCTCGCCATAGTAGGTGTATAGACTCCAACAACTACAAAGAGGGTGGATAGAACTAAGGTCGAACATTGAGTAGGTCGGACCGTAAAGGGTACTACACGAATCGCACATCTAATTTGTTTGTCCCACTGTCGTCTGTCGTGACAGTATGAGGAAAGAGTTAGAACTTGGTTAGTCAACAAGGTACGTCCCAAGATTGATAACGAAGAACTGGGTGTATGTCGAAAGAGTCCCCTGTCCATTCTACCAGACCATAAAGGTAGAGAAATTCTCGAAAGGTGTCTATGATGTTCAACTTTAGGATTAATAGAAACAGAGTGGAGTGAGTATAGGTGTAAGTCACTAGATAAACGTTATAACCCTTGTAAGTAGAGAGAGAAAGATTCCTTCCGAGGGTATATCCTTCCGAGGGATAACCCTTGTAAGCAGAGATAGAAAGGTTCCTTCCGAGGATATGAATGATGAAATCCCAATCTATACGGTGAACATAGAAAGAATGAAGGAGAGAGGTTTGACATAATCCGTGACGGTGATACAATCGTGAACGTAGTGCAGTGTCTAAGTGTAGATAACAGGGTTCCCTGTTTATAGTCGAAAGATATAGACTGTAAGTTTCAGGTGACAAACGGCAGAATAGGTAGGAGAGTTATGTCTTCTGTAAGACAGGTCGGTTTGGTCAGATTAGTAACAAGAGGTTTCTGATATAAATTAAACACGAAACTTACAGGAGGGGACATTAAACGTGGACAAGTTTAGGTTGAGTAAGAAGTTCCGGGTCAAGTGGAACGTAGAAAAAGGTTTTCGAAAAGTCTGGTGGAACCGGTTTTATTATAGAGGGACTTGTCTTAAGTTCCTTTACAAAAAGTCACAAGGTAGGAATAGATCTCTTCTATTCCTACTACAATCGAATATTTTCGAAATAACAAAACGGAAAGTGCACACCAGATTTTAATCGATCCATACACCATCCTTCATCCTTGTGTTGAAAAAGAAAAAGAAAAAACGTATATATATTTTAAAAGGGGTCGTGAGACCAACAGACGGAAAAGGGATAACAACAGGTAACGGTCGAAACAGTATTTAATTCCCTAGTTTATGTACTCTCAACCAGAAGTCCGGCCGTCAAGACGACATAACCGGACAATAATTAAGAACGTGGTCAAAGTGTAACCAAGTCAATTTTGTGGAAAATATTATTCAGAACTATAAATCATCTCTGACAGGATGACACAATAAGAAATTCACAGAACGGATAAGATTCGAGAAAGGTATATTAAAGGTTCATCTAAAGTTACAGTCGATGAGTTCATAGAAAGAGGGAGGGTGAAGTTGTTTTAATTGTTGAGGTCTAAAGTCCTAAAACTAACAGATTGATCCGAAATAAACGTACAAAATCCGACTTAAACGATAAAAAGATCAAAGACGTCTACTTTTAAAACTCTTAAAGGAAAATAAGTAAAAGAAAGTAATCAAATACGTAAATTAAGAATGTGTTCAAAAATTTAACTGGAAATGAAAACTAAAAACGGAAATTTTTTTAAAAAAACCTGACGTGATCCAGAAGTGACACCGTACACTCGAGAAAAAAAGCACCGTACGGTTGGAGAGATTAACATGACCCGTCGAAGTCGTCAACACCGTTCGCCCGAGATCTCGAACCCAAAGAGATGAACGTCGTACGTTCGAATCAACGGGACACCGTACACCCTAGAATCAAGGGACTGGTCCTAACGTACAGGGGACGTAACCTTCCACCCAAGAATGGTTGACCTGGTGGTCTCTTCAGGGTGTTAAAAATTACAATATAAAAGAATAAGATAAAGTCTATAAAAGAAAAAAGAGAACACTAAAGAAGAAACTAAGTACCCATCAAATCTTCATAAAATAAATTGGTGTATAACACATTAAAAGGTCTATGGAAAGACAATGACTAAGGATCAAATTAAGAACTCACTAGTCTTTTTTGAGAAAAATTTTAAAGTTAAGAAATTTCGGACAACTCTAAACAAAATACCAGGTCTTATACAAAATGAAATTACTTACAGTTAATCCAGTATAGCCGACTACCACAACAAATACAGAACGTGTAAGAGTTAATGAAAGAGAGATGGACGAGTAACTATTAAGTCTACGCCTCACCACCGTAGATGTGTACATTACTACCTAAAAAGATAAAGGCAGTCGAAACGGAACTCATAAAACTTCAGGATGACACGAAGTTTATGTGTAAATTTTGACGAACAGAAGAAACACTTAACTGCAGAAATAGGAGGCTTTGGACCCATTATAGAGAACTCACTTCAGATAAAACAGACTAAAATTGTACCAGTAAGGTGAAAGGAAACTAAAGACAAATATACCATATAAAAGAGGGTAGAAAAATGAAAATTGTTTAGATACAATATAATTTTATCATAAAACATCTGTTATATGTTAACTAAGAAAATAAAAGTAGATTGGACTGTTAGAGACGTAAAATTAGTCGTATAAATCTATTAAATTCTATTGATAACTATTTCACTCAAAATTCAGATAGGTGAGAGAAAGACCAAGGATAAAGGGTCTAGGAAAGAAAGGGGAAAACTAGTTGGTACATCTAACACGTAAAAATTTAAAAAAAGGGGTGTTAACGGAATAATCAAAATGACGGAAGAAATTTTAAAATTACCAACTGGATTCAACTGTGATATGTAAAAATTAAATAGTGTTAGACAAATTTTTGTTATAACAATAAAGTGTATGACATATTCTTTTCGTTATATAAAGGTCAAAGAGGAAGAATATTAAACACGAAACAACAGAATTGTAAAATAAAAATATATATAATATTTCGTATATATATTATGTAAAAGTGATAAAAACGAAATTTGACAGTTAATCGAAAATCTTACTAATTTTTATCCATTTTTTATATAGAATGTAAACGGACATAGAAATTGTAAAAACAACGTGAAAAAAAAAACTACTTAGATTCAAAAGTGGATAAAAGTATGGGGGAAGAAGTACTTCTTGAAAGAAAGTATTTCTGTATTGAAGTGACAGAAGACCGAAAGTACTAAAGATTATTCTTCGGATGGTATTAAAGAACGACAACAATAAACTTCAACATTTTATTGTAAAAGAGAGTGACAAAAGTACTAATAGAGAAATATAAACTAGTGTTACAAAGTTTAAAAGACAAATGAATCAGAAATTAACAAAACCAAAAACTAGGAACAGTGTCAAGAAGTTCGAAGGACCTAGACACCAAACGATAGAAGGTAACAAATCTCTTTTCAAGAGTTAGAAAAGAGAAGTCTATAAAGTAAGTGGAGTAAGAGAGAAATAGAAGAAGATCTTGAGGTCATGTGTATATAATCTGGTGAATAATAACAAGGTTTTAATAACCTATAATAGAAAATTTTATAAAAAATCTGAAATGTAAAGTCAAACTTGTTGTAATAAGTCAAACTTATTGAAGGTATTAAAAAGACCCGGATAGGAGTTCGAGTAAGTTAGAAAGGAGTCAACATAGTTCGTATGATTTCTTAAACAGTTTCCCTAAAAAGTTAAGATTATAAGAAAAAAGATTTTTTAATACATATATATATACCGAATAAGAATATCGAAGTAGAAGAATTTAAAGGGTATACATATACGTACAATAGGTGGATGGAAAGGGTTATCTTAGAAATTGTATTAACAATAGTAATAAATTTCAGAAGTGGACTGATAAGACAATTATTGTAGAACCAGCCGAGACGTAGACCCAGGAAACTAAGGGAATGGAGAACTGTCACCCACTATAAAAAAGTGTCAAAGACAGGACATTAAAAAAAATTACTTATAGGTAAGAATGTCCATCCTGTCGACTCAGACTCCATTGACTATGAATACGAGGAGAAGACAGTTCGATGAACTCATTCTCCAATTCAATTAGATCTGTTTACTACTCAACAAAGAAAGGCCCAAGTCGAGTCACGTGGTTTGAGTCTCGTTGGGAACTGGAGGAGATCGTCACCTAACGTTGACGGTAAACGTGAGTCGACCTCTGGTCCCGTGACCCGTCAAAAAGAGGTACAGGTATAGGGTAGAGTCGACGGAGTGCACGTACGGTGACTCCTCCCGGGAAAGACGGACACTCACTGTTATAAACGACGAAGAGGAGTCGCTACATTCGGAAAAATAAGTGTCCGTTCTTCTTTGATTATTGTCTCTACGAAACTCAAAAAGACGTCCCCCGTGTCCAGTGGAGGACGTACGGACACGGGGGTTCCTCTTTACGTCAGAGGACAGGACGGGAGGACTCGTGGGTCACTTCCACTTTTCCTAGGTCGTTAAGGTGATGACCCGTATATGGGGTTCCTTTGACATTAGTTTTTCCTGTGGACTCGGGGTCACAAGTAGCGTCGTGATAAATGTCCTCGATCTTGTACCTTCGTTGGATCTACAGGTAGCTATCTACTGACCTATTTCCTCTACACTATGGATATACTTTACCTTATAATGAGTCTGTGTTTTTCCTTACGTAAACTCAGTCAAGATTACTCCGTCTGTTTGGATCTGGGAGAATATGTCTCACTGCATTCAGTCTTTCTCTTTTTGTTTATAGCATATAATTGTGTATGTACCTTAGTTTCTCTACCCTGCCTACTAGGACAAACGTCCCGTCGTTTCGTCTGGGTCTGGATTCCTTGTCTTGAAACCTGTCTCACCCCCTTCTTCTCCTACCCCACTAAACTCTCTCTTCGTAACTCTTCGTATGTAACGGTATACCTTTTATCTATTGGTCACCCTTAAACGACATACTGTGTCTCTTGGGTTGAGACCCCGAGACACGGTTGGATCTCCCCACCCTTCCCCATCCTACAAGGTATCCCTCCCCTGTATACATATGGATAGCGACTAAGTACAACTACATACCGTCTTTAGTTGTGTTATAACATTTCATTAATAGGGAGTTAATTTTTATTTTATTTTGAGTTTTTTCTTTTCTATAACGATCATTCACTCTTGAGTAGATAAAGTGTGACCATACCGTCGGGTGTGAACCGAAACTTGTTAACCAATTTAAAAATCGCATAAATAAGCAGGGAATCGACTCTGGTGAGTATAAGGTAACTCAGACCTTAAATACAATGAAACACTGGAATCGAGAGATTTCCTGAGTTCTTTTCAATGTTAAAACCACACATAGACTAAAAAAGGGGAAACCACCCCCCTCATCCTCGTCGAAAGAGAGGTCCAAAAATGTAAGATCCACTTTCATCTTTGTTAATTGAATAAAAATAACATTATTGACCGTGAAAAAATCGAGGAATCCTGGACCTTCTGATGTCTATTGAAAGATTTCCGTAAATTCTTCATAAAATGACGTCGTCCCCGGGACAACTCCTCCCAGTGGTGGGAGGCCCCGGTCGAACTCATTTCAGACTCGGTCCGTTTTTTTTCTTTTTTCTTCATAAAATCAACAGGACGTAGTAATGTGTTTTTTTCATTAAGAATAGTGTTCAGGTCTAGGAGTTTGAAGTCCTTGAGTGAAATTTTTTATTGTTATGACAAAAAATTACTAGTATTATAAATAGTTCTTTCTTATATCTTAGTCAAGGTAACTTCCCTGAATATATTCCTGAAGTAGTTTTATTTTCAATTATTTGTTTTCTATGTTATAAGGTATTTTACACTGAATCGGAGTTTGGTCTTGTCACATAAATGATATTAAAATATTCCTACAGCCAACTTCAGTCAGAGTAGTTATTCTATCAGGGTATTATCCTTCGGAGTCCTAAGTGTTGTCGTACTAAAGTCAAGTCTAAATTTAAACAGGAAGAACGTTCGTCCTGACTGGTTAAACAAAAGTTCCCAGGTGACCTCCACACAAAATATGAAGAATACAAATTTTTCAAGTGTGATAAATATATATAAACATTATCGATAAAAAGAGGTATGAATACATATCTAAGACACCGAATTTATTGTTTATGGTGGAACGATGTAAAATCAAAATAAATAAATAAGTTGTTTTTACGTGGGTCACGGATGATATTCGGTATACGATCTATCTCCAGGTTACAACATTTCCGTACCAAATGACGAAGTTCTTTAAATGTTAGAGAAACTCTATATATATATATATATTTGTTACGTTACACTAGTGATGATTATACCTCCGTGTCAATTATCCTTTTATTTCGCTATCTTTGTACTTCATCATTCTCTGTCCTTTATCATTCCTAATGTTACCCTTTCGTTAGTCGGGATTACTGAGACCAAGTCAGTGAGTCAGTACAGGCTGGGAAACACTGGGGTACTTAGCGTCATACGGTCCGGAGGGACAGGTAGTGGTTGATGGTCTCAAGTCAGTCTGAGTCCAGGTAGCTCAGTCCCTACGGTAGGTCGGTAGAGTAGGAGACAGCAGGGGAAGAGGAGGATGGGGGTTAGGGAGGGTCGTAGTCTCAGAAAAGGTTACTCAGTTGAGAAACGTACTCCACCGGTTTCATGACCTTTCTTGTAAATTTAGTTACTGATTGTCTTCAATTTTATAAATTCCTCATCCTCCATGTACGGATCCATGTTTTGTGTTATTTACCTCGTTTGATTATTACAATGAATGAAGTGACTCAGTGTTTACTTTTGAAGTGAAACTTTGTCCCTATTATTAACCATTTACACATTGTCGTCTTTGTTAGTATCCCCTAATATTCTTCAGTTTACTTTATTTAGGTCCTAAATAAATCTTGTGATTTGTTTAGGTTTTTAGAAATCTGAATTTTCCATCGTATTTAGAGTGTACACTGATCTTAACCTTTGGAAATTTTTTGACCTTAATTTTTTTTTTTTTAGTAGATTGACTTCGTACAAGAGGACTCATCGTGGTGTTTTCTTTATCTTCTAAAGATGAAAATACTAGGTTCAGTCGAATCAACACGATAAAAGAGTTATAAGTTGTTCAATTAAGGATTCCCCGATGTTCTTTTATATGTCATATACTTGGTCTCTTCATAAAAGTATAATTTAACGTTACATTTAGACGGGACTTTACTGAAATTAAAGATAAGGAAACGGTAGTAATCTTTCTATTTCCGAGGGTTTTAACGAAATCCTATCTAAGGTCTAGACAATTTAAGAGATTATAAAACAGTAATAGAGATTCAAAAATGGTAGACAATATTTTTACTATTCAAAAATTTCCTTAATTTTATCCACAAAGGAAAACAAATATGAAAGGGGAGGTTCTTTTGTCAATATTACGTTTCAAGGGTCTGAGTTTCTCATATTTTACATCGGTTGTTTTCGGTGGCACCTTTCAAAGTGACTTTAGAAATAGTTAATATCTCAAAAGTACGAGGAAGACGTGTTTTTCGTTCCCAGGTCCTTGAGAGAACTGGTACTGGAAGTCGGTTTGTTTACCCGTGGAAGACAGAAGTACCGAGGAGTCTTGTCTCTTCTCCGAAATGTCGTAGAAGGACCTCGTACAAACTGGGGTGGTCGTTTAAACGGTTGAATCAACCCAGTTCAACTACAGTTTCCCCTCCACCATCTGGTCGTCGGACTAACTTTGGTCCGATTATGAGAAAGTAAATTGTTTAATAACTCGGAAATGAAAGACGGTCCGTGAAACTTTTTACAAACCCTATGTAGTCACTTGTTTTGGTTCTACGGATGTAATCTACCACGGATGTAAGAGACTGTTCCTTTTACGGGTGTTCCTGGTATTAGTTGGTGTTTCACTTTGCCCAAGATCTTATTTTTATCAGTCATATAGAATCTATGACTAATACGTGACACAAGAGAAGAAGAATCTCTAAATATACGTAACTACTACCCCATCTAAATTACTAATAGGGGTTACGTGCAATCTTACAAATTCGTATTTTAAGTCAGGACATCGTTATAACCCGACTCGAATGTTGAGTCAGTGTTATTAGGTGTTACTTGGACATACTTTTCATTGGAAAGTTTTAATATATTTTAAAAAAATAATTTTATTTTTCTGTTGTTAGTTCGTAGTTTCTTGGTTTATTCCCCTTTGAATCTCAAAATCTTGCATTTCATGGATCAAAACGTAAACCGAGTGAGTCGTACACCTAAAAGGAGACTGAGGTCACTTTGTTACTTTTTATTGGGTTAATACCGTTGATCTTAACGTTTAGTTCTTTAAGTTTCCTGTAGACTTCGTAGAACATGGTAATTCTCTCTTCTTATAAGGTACACGATTTCTTTTGAAGGCGAACACTTGACTTCCGTAAAAAGAGACTTTATTGTTGTCGTATCCTGTAATGTTGACACTTTTTTGATTTAATGTGTTCTCTTTGGAGAACTTATTTATAAAACGTACAGACGACTTTGAATTGTTTTTAAAGTCAAGTTAAGTCTTACAACGACAACTACAGACCTAGAACGTAGAACCGATTCTCAAGGATGGGTCTTGACGTTCGTAATCCGTACAGACCGGTGTATGGACTGTGTATGTTATCCCTCTTTCTCGGAGTTCTGTTTAAACAAACTTGACTAGACTTGGACGTTTAATTCTTTCCGAGACACCCAGAAGGCACAGGTCTTTCTCATTATTATCGTTCGCTTTTTTGAAGATGATAGAGTAAAGACTGAGATCCTTTCATTCAAGTTTGTCGAAACTCCTTTTGAGTACAATAAATACTCAAAGTATGAAACACACATTTCTCCATTGTAGTAGTTGATCTACTTTTTCTTTAATACAGGACGTACTTAATTGGGACTCATGTTCTAGAATCTCCCAAATAAATATCCCAGAGTTTAAAATACGTGATACTTACACTATTTGATTAAAGCTAATAACCCTAGAAGGGTTTGCAGTTTTATTTCTGAACGAAAGGGACCCTATCCGGACTTGGTTTCTTTTTTTTTTCAAAATTTATGACGTCTCAGACATCTATCCTGTGACTAGAAAAGGTAGGAATTTAGATACTGACATATCAGACATAAATAGTGTCTGAATTCCCGTAATTAGTCAGACGACTTTGAGACGGGAATGGTCAGCGGTAAGATAACGGAATCGAAGTGACTTTAAAGTTAAATCTCAGTTAACAAAAAGAGAAGGAAAGTCGGTTTGACGTCCTCGAAACTTCCGTTAGGTTGTTCATCTGATTCCTCTCCAAACTATCAAACAAAGGTGACTTTATTTTGGACAAGTAAGAAGAATGATCTAATCGAACGTTTACCAAAGGTTTTCAATAATATATAAGTACACAATTAATTAGGTTAACTAATCATTTTATTATGAGTGAGTATAATCGTAACAGTGACACAGACAGATAACGAAGCGCATAATTCTCTGTCTATTTTACGTTCAGAGTCGATCGTCATCTGTATTGGGTTTGTTAGTGGGGTCTTGTGTCTAAGGTTTTTCTTTTATTTATAACTATGATTTTACATCTTTTCCCATATAGTGTAAAAAAGTATTTTGGGTTACATAGTGAACCAAACCTATGGAGAATTAAAGTACCTACTTTGATCGTAACTTAAAACGATTGTATGAAAGGTAAAAGTTTATTTTTTAAAGTTGGACTCAAGACAATCTACTGACGGAACTTCATCGACTTAATAACTTTTATCGGACTGGTATCAGAAGGTACTTCATACGTACGAAAATATTCAAACTTACGTAAATAAATATTCAATTGTAAAATTTTCAAACGTACGTAGATAGAGATTTATAAATACTCATATGAAAGTGTAATTCAGTCCTCTGTCCTTACTATTTGTCATTTTTTGCAAGAGTTTTAAATAAGTTTAGAGTTAAAGAAAATTTTTTCCTTACTTGGTTTTTAAGATTAAGAACATCGAAAAATTTTGGTGAGATAACTCCATACTAATTGACATGAAGTAAGTAAGCACATAAACAAGTTAGTAAACAAAAACAATAAAAAAAGGAAGAAGGAGATCCTATAATGGGATCTAATCGTAACAACCGTATCGTCAGACACAATGGGATCCTCAACAAAATTCTTTCACAGTGTTATACCTAAATGAGAGGGTGACCCTCCATTGTTCTTCGGATACTACTTATGTGTCCTGTCCACTTTCGTTTCATGATTCCTATATCTTTTACAAATAGGGTTATAATAAGAAGGGTTGTAGGTGGTATTTAAAATATCTCCGTGAAACAAAAGTCTCAGTTAATACTGGATCACTAAACAGTGTCTTATTCTAATTCTCTACGAACTGTAACGATTATTGATACCCCGAAGGAGACCCCACTGACAAAATTTAAATCTAACACCATTGTCAACGTGTTGGGACACTTATATAAATAGTAATTTAACATGTGAAATTTACCCCACTTAACATACCATGCACTCAATGTCCGATCAAAATTTTCTACACAAAACAGATCTATGGTCCTTAAAATTACTAATGAAATTCTCCAACATCTAATATCTCATTTAAGATTAACCCCGAAACCTCAGTCTGACTGGACTCGAATAAGCCCCCCGGTGGCCCCTCCGGTCCTCCTTGTCTTCGTACAGGAAAGAAATATGTTGACACCCCGTGTAACCCCACCTCTTACGTATTGGGTGACTGTCCAGATTCTTTTAGAAGTGGTGAGTGTAAAGAAAAGAAAAAGTGAAGGACTGGAGAGAGTTGGTAAAGAGGTAGTGAGGGGGTAGGGGACGGGGACCTTTGATGGTTAGAAGACCCAAAAAAGGAGAAGAAAGAAACAAAATCTAAGGTGTGAATTCTTATATAATCAAAGACAAAGTGAAAAAGTCGAATTGAGGTAGTTCCAGTTAGGTGTGACAACGTTTACCGTTCTAACGGAGTAAAAAATATCGACTTACTATAAGGTAATATACATGTCCGTAATGAGGATAATAACGTGAAACGAAATAACGTGAAGAGTGTATAACACAAAATATATTTCACTTCCAAACACCGTTGGGACACAGTACGTTCAGATAGTCGTGGTAGAAAAGATTATCGTAAACGAGTAAGACACATATACACAGTAAACCCCCACTAAAAGTGTAATAAAGTTTGAAAAATTAATAATAACGTTATAAAAAATACCACTGAACTCTAGTCATTAGAAACTACCATGATAATATTAACCCGTTAAAAAACGTTATGTCGTAAAATTTTAATTCTGTATACGAGAAAATTTGTATTACGATAACATGTGAGTTACCTGATGTTATATTACGGTTATATTGAAAGTATACGTGACACTCCGGTTTCATAAGTACACAGAACGAAATAACACTATAAACGAAATAACGTCACCAGACCTTGACTTGGACGTTGTAGGGACTCCATACGGACAGATATGGTGTTAAAGAAATAGACAAGTAGGTGACTACCTGTAAATTCAACGAATGTATAAAACCAATAACATTTATTACGGAGTTACTTATGACCCCACGTATATAGAAAAGATCGATCACCGAACCCCTAAAAAAACCTATTTATACGTGTCCTCCTTAAAGACCCAGTATACCATTAAGATAAAAAAATTGAAAAACTCATTTGCAGTATGACAAAAGGTGTCACGGACTCGGTTGAATGTCAGGGTAGTTGTCCTATGTCATAAGAGAAAAGAGGTGTAGAAATGGTTGTGAACAATAAAGAACAGAAAAACGATTTACAGTAAGATTATCACACTCTCCCCGGACCACTCAATGTCAGGGACCCCAGTGTTCCTCAACCTTTACTGACTCGATGATTGTGTCTGTGTGAGTATGAAGTCAAACCAAAACTAAACACAAAAGGACTACTAATTACTACAACTCGTAGAAAAATACATAGACAACCGATAGACATACAGAGGAAACCCTTTTACAAAGAAGTCTAAGAGGTATGTGAAAAACTGACCTAAAAAAACAATAACTGAAGATACTCAAGAAATACATAAAATCTATAATCGGGGAATAGTCTACATACTAAACGTTTATTGGAGACGATAAACCATCCGACGGGAAAGTGGAACAAAATCCCTAAAGTAAACGACACGTTTTCGAAAAATCAAACTACATCAGGGTGAATAAAAACAAAAACAAACAAACCGAAACCACGGTCTAAGTTTTTTAGTAACGGTTCCGGAGACAGTTCCTCGGATTGTGTATGAAAAAAAGTAGGTCCTCGAAATCCCGAAACCCAGAAAGTAAGCCCAGAAATTAAGTAAACCTGAATTAAACACAAATACCTCGTACTACCACCAACTCAAAGTAAGAAGACATACAACGACGGGTCCAGAGGGTTGTGGTAAATAACGTCTCTGACACGAAAATGGGAACATATAAGAACCGAGGAAACAGTATTAAATTTACTGGTATACACTTGTATATACCCAAATAAAGACCCAAGAGATAAGACAAAGTAACTATAAACACAAACAAAACTACGGTTACGGTATGACAAGATTAATGATATAGAAACATTCTATCAAAATTTAGTCCCTTGTATAACGGGGGTATAAACAAGAACAAAGTTTTCTAACGAAACTGATAAGTCTCAGAAGGTACCAAAGTATATTTAAATCTTAATAAATAAAGAAACTTTTTACGGTACACGTAAAACTATCCCTAACGTGACTTAGATATCTAACGAAACCCGTAATATCTCTAAAACTGTTATAACTAAGAGGGTCAGGTACTCGTATTTACCTCATAGAAAGGTAATAAATACAGAAGAAGTTAAAGAAAGTAATGACAGAATATCAAAAGTTATATACCCAGAAAGGGGAGGAGTTAATTCAAATAAAGATCCATAATGTCAAAAGACTACCCTGATATTTACCCTATAATATTAAAGAGAGACACTGTCAAAGAATATTTACATGAGTGTGTTATCAAAACACACATAACTAAAACATAAGACGTTGAAGTGACTTAAACAAATAATCAAGATTGTAAAAAGATACTACAGAAGTCCCAAAAGATGTATATTACGGTACAGTAGACGTTTATGACTATCAAAATGAAGAAAAGATTCAACCTACGGAAAATAAATAAAGACAACGGATTAACGAGACCAATCTTGAAGATCATGATTCAACTTATTTTCACCGTCCCCCCTATAGGAACAGAACAAGGACTGGTATCTCCTTCTCTGAGTCGAAAAGTGGTGACTCATATTGCGGTCGACACACGAATCCGAATATATACCGGAAATAATACAACTCCATACAAGGGAGAGATGGACGTTACAACTGTCAGAAATAGTATTTACCTACAACTTAAAACAATTTACAAAAAAGACGTAGATAACTCTCTTAGAGTATTTAAAATAGAAATAAAGTGATTACATCGTATAGTATAACTGACTAGTCGTCTACAACATGGTGAGAACACTAAGATCTAAGGTGAGCTATTACATGTACTAGGAAAGTTACATGATGACTTGAACCAAACGATTATAAAACAACCCCTAAAAACATAAACACGAGTAGTTATTATAGCCAGGAGTCAAAAGAAAAAAACTCCCCAGAAACAGACCAAAAACATAGTCCCTTTACAACCGGAGTACTTTACTTAAACCTTTCGGAGAGAGGAAAAGGTATGAAGTCTTCTCGAACTCTCACTAAACATAATTAAGAGAAACTTATAAACCATCTTAAGTGATTACTTCGACAAACCAGGATCTATATATACATATATATATATATATATATATATATATATATATATATAAAATTGTTATGACATAACCAAAACGGTATGTAACTGTACTAATGAATAAGTCAGAGGATTGATCATTAGTCAGACAAACCTAAAAGATAAGGAGTACTGAGTCAGAACTATTCAACATACAAAGATCTTTACATGGGTAAGATCCAGCAGGTTAAACAACCACATATTAACAAGTGTCGTCAGAGAATACAAGGAAACACAAAGACACCGTAGTCAACGTTGTAGAGGATAAAGTAAAGACTAAAATAAACTCGAGAGAGAAAAAAGGACCTCTCAGAACAATTTGATTAGAAAGGTTTCTTGGTCAAGAATCAAAGTGACTAGAAAAGATAACAGAAGACTTCACAGGGTAGTGAAGGACCGTTTATCTACCCTTTTGTTACCTTTGTCACCGTCTGAAATAAAAAACCCCCCCTCCCAGGTTTTAGTGCCGTCTACCACTGACGTCGGTACTTTAATTTTCTGTGAACGAGGAACCTTCGTTTCGATACTGGTTGGATCTGTCGTGTGATTTTTCGTCTCTGTAATCAAACGGTTGTTTCCAGGAAGATCAGTTTCGATACCAAAAAGGTCACCAGTACATACCAACACTCTCAACCTGATATTTCTTTAGACTCACGACTTCTTGACTACGCAAACTTGACATCACAACCTTTTCTGAGAACTCTCAGGGAACCTGATGTTCCTCTAGGTTGATCAGTTAGGATTTCCTTTAGTCAGGACTTATAAGTAACCTTCCTGACTACGACTTCGACTTTGAGGTTATGAAACCGAGTGACTACACTTCTTGACTGAACTTTTCTGGTACTACGACCCTTTCTGACTTCCGCCCTCCTCTTCCCCTACTGACTCCTACTCTACCAACCTACCGTAGTGACTGAGTTACCTGCACTCAAACTTATTTGAGGCCCTCAACCACTACCTGTCCCTTCGGACCGTACCACGTCAGGTACCCCAGTGTTTCTCAACCTGTGTTGACTTTCTGACTTGACTTGACTAAATAAAAGTGAGACTTTCACTTTTACAAACAGTGAGCCAACACAGGTTGAGAAACGTTGGGGTACCTGATATATCGGGTGGTCCCAGGAGACAGGTAACTTAAGAGGTCTGTTCTTATGATCTCACCCAAAGGTAAAAGAAGAGGTCCCCTAGAAGGACTGAACACTAGCTTGGACTCAGAGGTTGTGACGTCCATCTAAGAAATCGTAGTTTGGTGGAGATTAGAAATAATAAAGGAAGGACATGTATAAATTATATATGTTGTACTACTCAAACCTCAATTCATATGTGTATACTTAGTAGTGGTGTCAGATACGGTATTTATAGTGGGGTTTTCAAAGAAGAGTGAGAGAAATAAATAATAATAAAACACACTATTCTTGTGTTGTATTCTAGATGGGACAATCGTTTATAAATTCATATACCATGTCATAGTAATTGATATTCGAGATACGATATGTCATCTAAGATTAAGATGGAGATTAAAGTTCAGAAAACCAAAGTCTAACAACGAAGGTTTATTTCCTTTAAAGATTGTGATTCAAGGAATATATGATACGGTCTCAAATATTGGACAATCCTTAATTAGGTTATGTGTCTTTTCTTCCCCTTTGTTTCGTCTCCCTAGGATACTAGGAAACGTTCTGAAGTAAATCCGTCTAATAGTTCAAAACACGGATATATAAATCCGAAGTTACCTGTACTTAGACTCGTTTAATGTCCTCTATCACTTCCTGTCCCCTCGGACCGGACGACGTCAGGTACCTCAGTTTTTCTTAGTCTGTACTGAATCGTTGTCTTATTATTGTTTAAATCCGAAGAACCTTTACACGGAAGTTTCCCTAATCTCCTTTTCAAGGGACCAAGGTGAGAGAAATTTTCGTTTCCCTTTTTTCTTCTTTTACAGAAGTTTCAATAAATTAACCTTTTCATAGTCTCTTCCTCGTGAAAAGTACACACATATAAGATTTACTTTTTACTCATACTATTTAGACGTGTCTTCCTATTTTACAAGGGAACGTATAGATACTATGAACCCCCGTAGTTCATAGTTGGTTCTCTAAAGTATAAACTAATCAACACTGAAAACTGAACCGCATGAAAGGAATTCTCGACCACCTATAAGGAATCCTTTGTGTTAGAAACTATAAAAGAGATAGTAAAAGACAAAATTTTTTAATCCCCTTGTCATAGTCGTATCATTTCATTACGGTCCTTAGTCCTATCTGAAAGATAAAACCTTTGTGTCTGCTCCCATTTCTCCGTTTTAAGCGGTTCTTTATCATCTACTGTCTCTAGTGTGTAAAGGTCATATATGTTAAACCCAAATGTGACACGGTATTTATTTTGTCGATCAGTCACACTAACTCTAGAAATTGAACGACTACGGAATTTCAAAAAAGACAGATAAAAATTAGAATTTTCAGTAACCTTATACAGATCAAGGAATAAATTAATATTGACTGAAAGTCTATTTAGGGTGAGAATCCTTGCACTCCACTTCTCATAAAGTAAGTGTCATTTATGACTTAAGAGGAGAGAGAAATGTCAAGAAGTCTTCTGTGTCCGTATTATTTCTCGACCAGAATTTCCTTTTTTTAGGACGTATTTATTCAGAAATAGAAAATCATAAATAAAGGAATAAACCGACACAGTCAGAATCGACGCCATGCGTCTTAGGTACAACCGTGTGCCTAAGAGAAAAACACCGTGTGTAGAGGTCTCGTGGTCCCGAGTCGTCGACGTCGAGCACTCGAATCGACGAAGTACCGTACACCCTAGAATCAAGGGACTGAGTGCCTACCTCGGACTCAGGCGACGTGACTTTCCGTCTAAGAATTGACGACCTGGTAGCCCTTTCTGGGGAACGAAATAAAAATTTAATTGCATTCTGTTTTAGGGTATTCGTATGGTGGGTTATCTTTACAATACTACGAACGCATCAGAGAAGTAACAAAGACACTGACTGGACGTATAACAACATTAACGGTACATATAGTTTATAACATGGAATAGAAACAGTGTACCCTTTCTGTGACCATAAAAAGTGTACACATTATAATAATCTTCGTATTATAAGATGATTAAATGAATTCGGAAAAGAATAAACTCCATATATATGATAGAGTTTTACAACTGGAAACTTGAAACAATACATAACCCAAACAAGAAAACAAGCTTGTTTGAAAAACCGGGTGGGTTATAAAAGACGTACGAAAGGTTTAGACCATCACCCTAGGAAGACCTCATACCCTTGTTTTCACACATTTGTAGAAGACCTAGACAATGACGCTACGGAGATAGATCCATTCAGAGACGGTACAGAGACAGCCAGTCGAAACACTTTACGACCGTCTATTATACGTGGAGTACGAGCGAAACAAATTTTATGTCCTGTTCGAGAATAGAGTTCTTCGCTACTGTTCTTTGTCTTTATTGTGTTCTTCGATAGCAACAGTATACAGTGTATGTCTACAGACTTAACGCGTGTTCGACCTTCCGTCCCGCCGTAGGCGGGCCTTCTACGTTAGTGTGCGGAGTACACTGAGGAACCCCAACCACAATAAATGACCAGGACCGGAGTCACCTTGAGGGACTTACACGACTGAGACCTTCCGAAAAGTAGTCTTACACAAAACTAGGGAACCGAACCGCGCGTCCTGGGTCTGAGGGTTTACATTCGACTTTTTTAGAACTGGTGTCTTAATCTGAGAGGGTCAAAGACTGCCGTTTATACGGTCCACCAGTGGCGTGGTAGACGATGTCAGTGACGGAAGAAGACGTTTCTCAATCCAGTACGACAGTTGTACTCGACTTTCACCCTCTTCCTAAAATTAAGTCACCTCCAACCGTTAATAAAAGAGAACACAGATCGGAAAAAGGTCACAAATGGCCTTTGTACAAAGGACTAAGGTGACCTGAGGGAGAAAGGGTGACTCAGTAATGTTCAGGAAAGTCAAGAGGATCGGGTGTGAAAAATTTATCACGTAAGAATATGGGGCCATCGTAGTGTTATCTATGGTTTACCGATTCCGTAAAAGGTTCTCTACGAGGTTAGACGAGACAGTAGTCTTTACCCACTCTTAACCAAAGTGTTGTGAGAACCATTGTCCCTGAAGAGACTTAAAAAGGAAGAAAGTGACTTGTAGTTGTTTATAAGAGTTCCTAGGTTCTATCAGAGTTTTGAGGAAGACTTCTAATGTGTGTCGGGATAATTATTTTAGATACCTAATATCTCATAGTTAATATGCGAACCGTGAATTGTAGGAGAGAAAGTAAATAAGAATTGTTGGAGGGTTTTAATTATAATAAGAAGGGTAAGTTGGAGATTCCTTTCACTCCTAGGTTTTCTCATTGAACAGGTGTAGACATCGGAGTAACCCTTTGCACCCGTACTGACTTTGGACATAGAGAGACTTGAATTAATGAATTTCAGTGGATACGATGTGATCGACATTTGGTTATGTAAAAATGAGTCGTACGGAAACATCTTAATAGACAAGAAATAGTGTGACAAGTTTATTTTAAAGTCAATATGTTTATTACTTAATTTGAGATCGATTAATTTGAGTTGATGTGGTGAAAAACAAGACTTGGTGTTTAGACTTGGAATGAACAAGAAAGTTTTCGTCGCTCGATTAATTCAATGGGAATTATAATAAGATCCTGATACTACATAAGAAAACCCACCCCTCTCCCCACCCTTAGGTAATTCTACAATAATTGAATAAACGAATCCAATGAACTCTAAAAACATTTTAGAAATTCATTCCTCAAAATTTTGTTTGAGGTTGGAGAAGTCAAGTCAAGTCAGTGAGTCAGCACAAGCTGAGAAACGCTGGGGTACCTGATATGTCGTACGGTCCGGAGGGACAGGTAGCGGTTGAGGGCCTCGAATGAGTTTGAGTACAGATGACTCAGTCACTACGGTAGGTTGGTAGAGTAGTAGACAGTAGGGGAAGAGGAGGACGGAAGTTAGAAAGGGTCGCAGTCCCAGAAAAGGTCACTTTTTCAAGAAGTGTAGTGCACCGGTTTCATAACCACGAAGTCGAAGTCGTAGTCAGGAAGGTTAGTTGTAAGTCCTGTCTAGGGGTAATTCATTATTCAAAATTTGGTTTGAGATTGGAGAATCCTGAGTGGTTTATAAATAAACCCGTTTGACACTACAGAATCCCAACTTTACCTCTTTCTTCTTAATACACGATTCACAAATACTATTAACTACAGTAAAAAAAGACCTATGCTTTAGTGAATGTTTATCATAAATTTACTATAGTCGAATTTATTTAATCAGTAAATATCCGGTGTACCATTTTTTATGGAGATTCACATGTGGAAGGGTCCGTGTGGTTAAAATATTGTAGTCGAACGAATTAGAGTCTCACCCTCGGTAGTACCGACCTCAAAATCAACCGTTTCCTAACCTTGTTCGTCTCTAATTTTAAGAAGTACTTCTATTTTTGATCTTATCTGACTATTAGTCTAGGTATATGACCGAAGATTTTGGGGATGGGTGACTGTGTTTACGTGTGTGTGTCTTTCAAAATTGAAATGAGACATTTTTGTACGCGTCGTAGATGTTTTTACCAGTCTTGAGTAAATTTAATTAAGTTAATGTGAGTATTAAAAAGAGTGTCGGGTCATAGAGATTACATAATGTAACATAGACCTTAAGACAAAAGAAAATTTAGAATGATTAGAAGTTTCAAAACGAACATTTTCACTATCAGTAAGTTAGTACAGACTGAGAAACACTGGGGTACGTGACATCGGGTGGTCCGAGGATACAGGTACCTTAAGAGATCTGTTCTTATAACCTCACCCAACGGTAAGGGAAGAAGCCCCCTAGAAAGGTTGGGTTCCTAACTTTGACCCAGGGGGTGTAACCGTCAGTCTAAGAAACGTCAGATTCGGTGGTCCCTTCGGGGGTCAAAACGAATTTCTAGTAGTCAAAGAGCTTATAGGAAGAAAACCAGAAAGATTAGGAGTGACAGAGGACGAAGTATGAGGTTATCTTTAGTAGAGAGGAAAGAGACTCGAGACTTTCGAACAGAGATATTGAGAAAAATATTATTCAATACTCAAATCCCAATAAATACTTGTGAAAAGTGGACGACACGATCAGACGTTGACAGAACTACGACCATAAAGACGGGTGACTCTCAGGTATATTCATTTTAGGATCCTAATCTTCTTCATCCAATGTTTAAACTTTTGAATTCTGAAAAAGGTTTAATAATAAAAATGAGTTGATGTCTCCGTCCCCGATTTATTAGGTCCACGAAAGACGTGAATTGTAAATAAAGGTGGACTAAAAAAAGAGGGATATACATGTAAAGTTTGACAATTCTAATTTAGTTGAGAAAAGGGGAACGACCAATTTTTGACACGTAACTTACGTCATTACTCCGTGTCTCTTTACTTGTGGTTAAGATAAGGAAAAAATATGAACTAAACGATAGTAATGTGATTTTAATCTAAAATGACTCCCCTCTCTCTCTCTTTCTAACTAAGTGTGACGGGTCAATAAAGGGACTCCTTGTACCCGAAGAAAGATAATCCACTAGTTTTCGTTCTTCTTCTTCTTGTCCCTGAGAGATGTGGTCTAAATCAACCTTCTCGTTCCGTACTGGATCTTGTTTTGTCGTTAATTTTGGGGTTACAGGTCAAGGATGGGTGACGGATCGTCCCCACCTCTTCCGGTGGGGTGAGGTCATGAGAACGGACCTTTTAGGGTACCCACCTCCTCGGACCATCCGACGTCAGGTACCCCAGCGATTCTCAGCCTGTGCTGACTCTCTGAAGAAAGTGAAAAGTCAAACTACGTAACCTCTTCCTTTACTGTTAGGTGAGGTCACAAGAACGGACCTCTTAGGGTCTCTGTCGCCTCGGACCACCCGACGGTAGAGACCCCAGCATGTCTCAGCCTGTGCTGACTTCGCTGAATCGTCGTCGTCGGATCGTCCCCTGTTAACAACTCAAAGTTAAAGGAATTATCTTCGGACTGAAACTACGGTAACAGATCGTTCGATTACAGTAAAAAGGTACCTTCTGTTGAGTAAACTTGAACTGAAACAAGACGAATTAACAAATTTTCAGCCATTTAAAAACATTAGACATTTTTATGTAATAAACTTTAGAGTAAAAATTTTTCAGAAAGTCCTTCTTTTTTTTTCGACGAAAAAGAAGGATATAGTTTCTTTTCTAAGTCCTGTTTAGTAATGGAAGAAATTGTTAATTTTTTTTTTCTGTAATAGGTAATAACTGTTTTTCCTAAAAAATTTTTTTCGTTGAGTGATGGCACATCACCCCTGATTTATGTGAGAACGTAAGTGATATGTAGTCCCGACTAAGGTAATCATCTTGTAATAGAAACATTCCTAATAAAGGTAAAGATCACGGTTCTATATCTAAATAAGAGAAGACAGTAAGGAACATCGAAAAACTTCGTAGTTTAACATATCTTTCTTAAGTTTCTGTCGTTCCGATTTTACATAAATAAATTCTGAAGGTCGTAAAATGATCGAATGATCTGAGAAAAATGAGAAGGAAGTGAATCTAATCTGATACTTGTATATTAATCAGTAATCAAACATTTCTAAATAGTTATTTTATTAATAAACTGATGAAAGGACAGGTCCCTTTTTATTTTTCAGTGAACTGTCGTATACTAAATTTGGTTTAGTAAGGATTAAATAGTATTTCTTTGTAGACGGATAAAAAATAGTCGGTATCCAAAAAAGGGAAAATTCATTTAACCATAAATTAGTTAGTAATAAAGTTAATTTCTATCACTAACGTCGGTACTTTAATTTTCTGCGAATGAGGAATATTCCTTTCAATACTGGGTGGATCTGTCGTCTAATTTTTGGTCTCTGTAATGAAACAGTTGTTTCCAGGCAAATCAGTTCCAATACCAAAAAGGTCAGTAGTACATACCTACACTCTCAACCTGATATTTCTTTCGACTCACGGTGTCTTGACTACGAAAACTTGACACCTCAACGTCTTTCAGGGAACCTGACGTTCCTCTAAGTTGGTCAGGTAAGATTTCCTTCAATCAGGACTCACAAGTGACCTTCCTGACTACAACTTCGACTTTGAGGTTATGAAACCGGTGGACTACGTTTCTCGACTGAGTAAACTTTTCTGGGACTACAACCCTTTCTAACTTCCGTCCTCTTCTTCCCCTGTTGTCTCCTACTCTATCAATCTACCGTAGTGACTGAGTTACCTGTACTCAGACCCATTTGAGACCCTCAACCACTACCTGTCCCTCCGGACCACACGACGCCAAATACCCCAACGTTTCTCAACCTATGTTGACTCGCTGACTTGACTTGACTTGACTAAGAAATTAATTTTACTCACTGTTTCCCACTTAGATGCTACCAATTCGATCTAAAAAAAAAAAAAATTCCTTTCTTCCTCTTTTTCTCCCCTTTATTTACCTCCTTCATTGTCATTCCTTCCTTTTTGATTTATCATAAATAATTTAAAAATCGTAATACGATCTGTAACTGTGGATCTGAGTAAAAATGTAACTATCTTAGAACACTTCTTCCTAATACTGAGGGGTAAAACATTTATTCCCACTCCGTGTCCTATAATTCAGTGAACGGATCTTGGTCTCTTGGTCATTAACCTTCTCGACCCGAATCTTGGTCGAGATAGACAACGGTTTCATGTACAAGAAAGGAGAGGTGACCAACCGAACTAGTAATGGATCACTGTATCGTGGTCGTTCAAAAAAAAATTTAGATTAATATACCTAACAATTTATTTCGAAAAATGGTTAATTTTCTATACATCAAGATTAGTAAATCTAACCATTCCTTAATTCATTGTGAACAGGGGGTCAGAGATACAAAAAGACTATTTACTGTTTTAATTTATAACGTGCCTGTAGATATGTTGTACACTGAGTTATATAAGGACACTAAGTCTTATTTTAAGTTAGTCTTAACCACGGTTTACCTTTCAAATTTAGTGTAAAACAGTGTATTCTTTTCTTTTGTAGAAAAAGAATTTTTTTTTTTTAGGATTTTTGGTAAAGTATAAGTTGAGATAGTATATCTATCCTTACCTCGTCGGTATAATCTTTATACATTTACAATTGTTCGTTCTTTTAGTTCCACGGACAGAACTCTTGGGACCTCTTTACGTTTCGAAGTGGTGATATTTAATAATTTTCTTACTTCATTTACACACTTATTTCGTTTCAAGACTTAGAAACCCGTCTAGTTGAAATTTAACTAGTTCTTCCCAGAACTGTAGACAGACTGACTTACCAAATTTCTTTCTCGTCTTCGGTGTCGATGACCAACAATAACAATAATAAAAGGTTCACACAACTGTTAAATAGAAAAACGAATTTTGAAAGGTCGACGGTTTTTTCGCAGGTAAGATTCTGAACACAATCTAAACCCTGAAACAACACAACAAAGACGTGTAGGTGGTGCTAGGATTTTTATCTTGGGATGAGAGGTACCCTTTCGGTTAAAGAACACTAAACCCACCTCACTGAACGGATACCAATTCCCTACTAGGATACTGAGTGTCGACCGGTTAGTTTTATGAGGTAGGGATTGGGTTGGTGTCACTAACCTACTCATGGACTGGATTACTTTCGACCAGTCTCACCAACGAACCTAACTCTGTCAGAACTAAGGAAAATTAGTTTTAAGGTTTCCTATATAAGAACCCTGAATGAAACGAGAATCCAACTCCGGGACTGACAGGTTCGTTATTTAGTTGTCCTTTTATCCCGTTTCCCCATCTCTTTGTTTCGAGATACCTCCGATGAACTTTGGGACTTAGATAGAATATATGTATTCATATAGAATATATGTATTCATCTAGGTAAGAACCTACCTACTGATGTCTAAGGTCTTATAAGGAACATACAACGAATTCATTTAGACTTAACCTTAAGAGAGTGAATGTTAGTTATCTAAGGAGTAATTATTTTCACACTATAATAAAAGATTTAGTGAGGTTAGATGACACGTCATATAGAAAAATGAAAATTGGTTCATAGTCTAGTATACTTCGTTGTAGTTTACTTTACCGGTCTTAGTAATTCCTATTGAATTAAAAGAAAAGTTGTTATAAAGACTCTAGGATTTTTTGTTTTTTCAAGTTAAACTAAGTTAGTACGATAGTACCAATTGATAGTGAAAGATATGTCATGAGTCAATTCAAGTACCCCTAAGAAAGATATAGTATTTTAAAACCTTAACTTTTTCCTAAAACATCACGGAGAAGGAGACTAGCGTGAAATCTGCATTCTTTAGACTTCAGACTATTCTAATTCGTTTAACATGTTTTAGTATGTCGATCATACTGTCACAACCTTACTTTGGTTTCAGACGTAGGTATTAAATGGTCTTTAATATTTTAGTACGGATAATGTCATAAGTGTAATAAGACTCTACTTCACTGATCTCTGGAGTGGTCTTATGATAGTAAAATTTTTATCCTTTACTCGAATCATTTCGTATGTTTACTAGGACGAATAAATGCATAATCCCATAGTAATTAAGAAGACTTTACTCCTATATCATTTACTTGGTTTTAAGGTAGTTTTTGTTTGTTATTATTTACTGGACTTTACTAGAGAAACATTACGACAACACAAAAGGAATATTTATTGATGGTCTATCTTTTCCCGTTTTTATTACTATAAGTTCACCCTTGATCATTTACATTCAAGATAATCTATACTTTCGACTTAATATTAAACTCATTTTTTTTTACGACTAATTTTTTACCAAAAGAATTCCTATTCCTACTGGAGCAGTAAGAAGGAGACTCAACTATGCGGTCTAGATTATTATTGCTTCAGGGGTTTTGGTTTACCATGTAAATCTCTTAAGATTGTTTGTCGTAAAAAATGGTTTAATCATCTACAGGGATCAACCTAGCCGTTTAACAAAAAAGGAGGTATAGGAATTAAGTATAAAAAAATTTCACTTCCGGAGGATAATGACGAGGTTATCCGTATTAATGACATTTTACAAATCATACGTAAACACCTAAAATTTCAAATTAGAGATTAGAAGTCGGTTCATCAGGATAATTTTGGTTTTCATTTGATTTATAAAAGAAAAACTTAAAAATGTATTAATGTATCTTATTTAAACATTAGGATCTTTCACTTGTTTCTTTACTGGACTCAACCGGTGTTCGTTTACTTTCTTACAGTTGTCTTCTTTCTCTTAAAAATTTTGATTTAATTATAGGTAAATTTATGGTAAGGAGGTCGTCGAAAAAAAAAATTCATAAAATTGATAAAATAATTTTATATCTATTATAATAACTAGTTATCAGTGTTGGATAAATATCGTCCGATTTGATTAAGGGTTACCTAACAATAAAAACAAAATATAAACATTTTTTATTCACGTTAAAGTATTATTTTATAACAATATACAAAAATTGTGTAAAGTTTATCGGTTCAAAACTTCCTCATTTTGTCACATACATAACGGGTATCTTAATCTTACTGATGTCAAGATTTATTACTAAAAAAAGTTGGTATTAGTGTACGAAAGATATAGTCGTTCTATAAACCATGATATTACTAATTAGTTATAAACATTTGCTTGGGTCAATCCGAAAAATTTTATCGAAGAAAGAATTCAAGACCAATCGTGTGAGTGTTGTCTGTCCGGCTATACGTACGATCGGGACCTTTGGACGGACAAAGGCAAAGGTACGAGAAACTGGCGGGAGGGATAACAGTCCGATTACTTAGTAGAGGAGTGAGACCAAGGATAGACCAGGAGAAACGGAGAGTAAGGGTCCTTCAAATGTTTACGATAAGTATGGAAATTTTTTCATGTGTGTCGGGAAGGTGTGTGAATATGGTATTTATGTACCGTATGTAAGTATAAAATGTCTTGCTCTCAGCAAATTAGATCACTGACAAGATGAGTGGTCCAACCGTCTCTTTCAGTGATTCACCGATAAAGTTACACGAGACGTATGTCCAAGAAGAAGGACCAATAATGATAACTAGAAGTACAGGTTTTGTTGTTACGTCCTATATTGGGACGGTGAAATCTGGACAAAGGAGGGTCGAGGGACATAGATCCTTTTGAGACGACAGAAAAAAGGTGAGTCTTAGAAAAACGAGATCGGAAGGTACAACGATATCTGTCACCCCATGAAACCCAGTCGGTCAGAGGTCCTCTTGACGAATAACAATGTGCCCTGGGAGTTGACGTTCTTTATGTCTATTAGGTTTCTCCCCTCTAAACTTGTTTTTCAAAATTTCTCTGTGTGTGAAAAGAGAGGGACCACTTTACGACGACATTTAGTGTCTTGACTCTAGACTTCCGAACGACCCAGGTCACTGAGGTGAACTTACCGTTGTATAAGGGTCTCGACAAACCGACGTCGGGAGGACAAAAAAAAAAAAAAAGGATTCCTCATTCAAAAGGGTGTGTGACATCAAAATTTCACGTTTATTTATGTTCTGTGTCAGTAACAAACCTAAGCCACAAGAGTGAACCTTGGTCACGGAATGTCTAATACTGTACGTCGTGTGTCTTTTACCCTAATCTTTTCCACGACACCGGTATCCCAACAGGAGTCCGACATCTTCCGTCCTTTTGGGAAGTAATGAGAGGGGAGTCTGACTCCTTCGGTCCTGTCGATGCACAGTGGAGATTACAGTAGCAGAGGGAGAGTCGGAGACAGAGGGACAGAGGGAGAAGGGGAGTGACAGGAGGGAGGGGGAGGTGGGGGTTGAGAGGAGGAGGTGGGGGTAGGGAGGAGGAGAGGGAGGAACCGAGGGTCCTGGTTTCCTCCCCTCTTCTCGGCTTCTCACATAGGTGGTAAGGGATTACTTAATTATTGGTGTGGGTCGGAGTTGCACACAAGCTAAAGTTTATTCTCATACTCCTTAGTGATTTTCTACATGTGACTTTCAATTTTTTAACCCCAAAATAATACCAATAACGACACCTTCGGAGAGTTTATAAATTCAAAAATTTTCTACCAAAGTTATTTAGAATGTAGTCACTCAGTACAGTCCAGTACAGTCGATTAAAAAGTTTTGTGTGATTCTTTTCAATACTACCTTTATATTTTTCTTTAATGACAGAGATATGTTATGTATTTCAATCCCACCTCCCGATTGTTATATTGTCTTAGAGATTCCCTTTTTTTAATGTAACAAACTTTAATATTGGTTTAACGGATTTAATTCTTCACCAGTGATTCCAAAATAGATTTATTGATCTACTCGCGAGAGAATACTGGTAATTTATCGTGTAAAAGGAAATTAATCTTTCCTTTTTGAATATGTTTTCTTTTTTAATGTTTCTTTTTTTATTAATGTACAAATAATATTAAGAACTATAAACCCTGTGTCTATATGATCCTTTTTATCCTTTTACTTCGTACTTTATTTGTCGTGCATTTCAGTAAAGTGACCTCTTCCTTTACCTTTTGGTGATGTCATAAAAACGTACCCTTTAGGGTACCTGTCCCCTCGGACCACCCGATGTCAGGTACCCCAGTGTTTCTCAGTTTGTCCTGAATCGTTGACTCGTACGTATGTTTCCGTAAAGTATTTACATATGTAAAAGGGTATTCTGCGACTGTTGTTTCAAAGTCAATCGAAAGGTCAATCAGTGACGAAGAGGGTATATTTGTCTGGGAAGGTGAACCTACCTTTCTATTGAACATGTTCCAGAGATAATGGTCCTTTGTTTTCTACGAGACGTTACGTCGGATCCTGAGCGACTTTATTCGCAAGAAACCCGTCGTCCCGAACTGCTTTCATCAGTCGTTTATTATAAGGAGATTGTAGGTAAAGTGAAGGAAAGACCTCAAGAGTAAACCCTGACGACAAAATTAAACCCACTGTCTTAAACCCGTATTTCATTCCTTATTTAAGACTATTTCTGTTCGATCGGTCTCTTACTTTTAGAGTCCGTGTGTGTGTCGTGTCGATACGTGGGACCTGTAAGAAAACGAGGAACAAATGATATACTCCCCCGTTCTGTCATTTCTTTACATAAGTTTACCAATTATATATTAATTTCGACAAGATAGTCAGTAGATTCATTTACATCTTAGTAGTTTTTTTTAATTTATTCGTAAGATGAACATTTTAGTCTGAATAACTAATGTTACAATCTTATTTGTAAAATGTGTTAAATTATGTTTCTGGGTAGTAAAAACAAAGATTCAAATTTTTTCATTGTCATGAACCTCCGTAAAAAATATGTCGAAGACTAATCGGTTATACTTTCTTTTTTTATCCCAGTTTAAAAAGGAAGGTTTTTTTATAGACAATTGAACTAAAATTTTAAATTCGTTCACTCCCACACCCTTCAAGACCCACTAGGGTCTTCGTTTGGTCGTAAACGAGTAAGTGACCCGTTTTAAATCTACCTTTCCAAAACAGTTTTCCTTTACTGTGTCCGGGTGGTTGGGTCGTTAGGACTTGTATATGGAAGTGTTCAGGTGTTTCCTTATACGGACTCCCATAAGCGTCTTTGCACAACTAATAACGTTTATTTCCTCCTTTGTGTTATAGGTAGGGGTCCTTGCCGTTTGATAGTTGACGCGTGTGGCACTCATACTTCAGTTTCCGTCCTAAGTACTCGGTCTGAATTTAAATCGTTGTGTCTTCATCGAGTTTTCGTATTACGAAGTAAAAAGGTCGTTCTTTAACTCACTATAAATATCGTATTATCATAAATATATGAATTTTGTATGAGTTTTGTTGTGTTCGATGTGTTCTGTGTTTTGTTAAGTTCTATGTATATGTACTGTTCTTAACGTTCTTACACTGTAATTCATGTAACTTCGTCTGAGAGAGTTCTTTTTCTTGTCGTGACCTCTACCCCCTTGTGTAACCTTTTGTCTTACTTTGTCTTCTCTCCGAACACCCTGAAGGGACCACCAAGTCATCAATCCTGAGAGACGAGGGTTACATCCCCCGGGCCCAAGTTAGGAATCAGTCCCTTGATCTAGGGTGTACGGCGTTGAGTCTCAAGCGTCCAACGTTGATCTCTAGAACGTACGACGTTGATTCTGGGTCGTGTCAGTTCACTTACTGACGTAAAAAAAAATTTCTCTCCGAACACGGTCGGTTAGATGTTGTATCGTCCGATACTTACTCCCGGTACTAACTGAGACAAAACACAGGAGCTGTTTTTTTCGTGTTTCCTGAAACCTCGGTATCAATAACTGTGACCCGTCACCCTATTTGGTTGTATAGATTTGTTGGTCGGTGTAGATTTTGTTTAAGTATATTTCCCTTTCTTTTACTAAACATTTTTGCTAATATCTAACCACCGTAAGAATTCGATATTATGTATGCAGTTCGATATATTATGTATGCAGAATTCGATATTATGTATGCTAAACTTTTAAAACTGTAAGGATATGACTTTCAAAAAATAAACCGTTTAGATAAATACCCAGACTAATGTGTCTTTGTGTACTCTTTTCTTTTATTGTCATTCCTTTTAGGTAGATTTCTCAAGTGACTTCGTTGGTACGAGTGTCCCGTGCGACCCTACACTGAGTTCCTTAGTCCCAATGGTACCTCTACCGGAGGTGGTGACCCTTGTCAGGGTGGTCTGTTGTCGAAGTACTGACGCGATGCACAACTCGTCGGCGTTTATCCTCGTTAAATATACACATATTTATATATACTTTAAGACACAGTCACTAGATCGACAAAGTAACTCCACTTTATCACCTCAAACGAGACATACTTCTGACACAGTACAAGGTTTAGTGAAATGTACTTAGTCTGTATCAATACAATGTATAACAGACGATTCTCAGACGATTAAGATATTTTTCACTTTATAACACAATTTGATGAGTTTTGGTAAGACTCACTAGGTCTTGTCAATTGGTTTGACATAATGAATTTATTGTCTTCCTCCGATTTAATTTATTATACATTTTTATCGAACATGATTAAACTGAAGAGTCGTTTATGTAAAACCTTTATAGTGGGGAAAAATTTAGATAATAGAGATGAGTAGAATGGTAATGAAGATTGTAACCAAAGTACTCTTACAGAACCCTTCAATGACTTTGGTGTGTTTTGTAGTTATTAACATTTAGTTCGGGTAAGAGCATTCATATTATTATTTAGTAAGCTCTCTATTAGGTTCGGGTAGTTGGTATGGTGGTAGAATTGTAATAGTTTTTTTAATGATTTCACTCTTAAAATGGGGTTTTTTCAATGTGTATCCTTCAGTGTTTTTAGTTGGTGAGATCTCCACTGGTTGTTTGATTATGGGTGGTTTGGTAGTGAGATTCGATCTATGCTTTGTGATGTGTTATTTTCTCTTATACGTTGTTTTACGTAGTGGACTTTTCAGACTTGCAGAGGTTCGCATTTGAAGTTTTACACATAAGAATCCTGTATTTTCGATTCAAATCCATTGGTAAGTGACTGTTTTTGTGGGTTTTTCCGTAGTTGTGAGGTCTCATAAGTAGGATAGTAGAGTTTGTTTGGTAAGTAAACTGTTCTTAATATTTAGTTGAGTAGTTTAAATATTTACCGATCTTTCGGTATAAAATACAGAACCGCGATACATCTACTTTGGTGTAAATCCACTTAATTCTTTAAACTGAAGATAACACATTGTAAAGGGGGTAATCCTCTAACAGATGTATACTATTCCTTCTTTTTAGATCCTCTACATAATGTGCGATGTAAAAATTTTCGATCTTTTAACACGTGTCTGGTTCGTTCAGGAGTCTATCAATTTACCAGTGTGGTCTCGTGAATAGACTTTAAAGAGATTATTTACCGGTGGAATTTTCCACACAAAAAAAAAAAAAAATTGTGACTCTTCATGATTTTTTTTTAACAACCAAAAAAAGAAAAAAATGGGAGAGGAGAAGCGTTGTCTTACTCCCTTACTTCGTAAAAAGAACCTGTGACTCATATTAATATTGATTAGTAGAGGAAGAGGAACCTCGTTGTAAGCAACTGCAAGGAAGTAAAATCCCACCGACCGACTGTGTTAAGTTTATATTAATGAGAAGAACGTACTATTTGAGGTCGTGGCACTCGTTTATGTCATACAGAGTAACAGTTCATACCGATCTGTCGGCGTCACATTATATCTGGAAAGTTCGGGACCACATCGGGGGACGGAAACTTTAGACACGTTCTACTGTTTTGACTGAAAGTAAAGGGAACCTGAGAGAGTTCCATAGGAATAATTCTTTTTTTTTTCGGATTTTGGGTATTTAAATTAGATGACGGACGGTTAGTGTTACCAAAGACGACTGTCTGTGAGTACTATGTATTGGTGTTTTAAATTTACAATAACAAAGTATGCTCTTCTTTTACAACGAGTACTGATAGGGTTTATCAGTACACTGTTAAGTCACACAAAGGAAACAAACGAAGAAGTGGTGACTTGTTATCGTTCTCGTCCTTCGGATATTGACTACCTGGTTAACTTCTTCCTCGATATGTTATTATTTACGATTCTCCTCTAGTAAAAGGGATCGGTAGAACATTCTCTGTTAACACACTATCTTCTTTCACGAAAAGGATTGTAGCTAAAGTAAAGTCTAAATATCAGTACGAACGAATAAAACAAGTTTACTGAAGATTAAAAATTTTTTAGTTTGAGTATTAACCTACTAGCGACCTTGTGTTGAAGGTGGTTGAAAACTTTTTATTTACCCTTTTTTCTTTTTTATCACAGTGTATCAGTACTTACAACTCGACTCCTTCCTTGTTTCCAAACTTTAAATTTTACTTTAAAAACCTGTGTCGAATGGAAAGGTTTTCTCAATACAAAAGTAATTGTACCATTTGATACACCGAAAGACAGTGTACAAAACTATTCACCAAAATTCTTTTTACATAAAAACACCTACCGGTGTTTCAGTCATAAAACAGGGAACAACTCAACATCACCTTTTAGCTTACCCTAAACATGGATGAATAAACGTTCCTGTCACACAGTGATACCCGATAGGCTAAGATCTGAACCTGAAAAAAAAAAGGAACTCACATGTTCTTGAGAGAGAGAGACTTACATATCGTAACATTTACATTGATGTGGTGTAGTGACGGACGTACAAAGAGAATCCGACGATACCTCTGTCAATGTCCGTTAACTGAGAAATAAGATGCTAGAAGGTTTTTGATATATTTCATTGGTAGTTGACAAAACTAAACGTCACCTATCTGAGTCTGCTTCTTAGTCTAAGTCTACTACTCTGACAGAAACAAAGAACCCACCCTTCCGTTAAACCGAGTAGTGTAGGGGACCAGAGGTAAGGAGGTACCTCACTTTGTCATTTTAGATTTATTTCATTATGGTTTAACTTTCGTTCAGGAACCAAACGAGGTGTAAATACTCGTTTGGTAAGTGTTAAAAACGATGGTGTTATCCGTCTTAGAATGACGTGTTTAGTCAACCTTTTTCTTAGGTGAGATCGGGAGGATCCTTACTAACTTATTTACGTCGATTGTCGATGACTTCCTTTAGATATATCCTTTATTTTACCTTGGGAACTGATAACATGAACGTTGTCAACTGACTGAATAATAATCTTTCACGATTGATATTATTTACATATGTACCAATCTTTTTTCGTGTGATACCCTAGAACCTGAATTCAATAAATGGTTATTAGACCTTTTACGTTTAATTTGAGACAACGTCTAGACAGGAGGTTTTGTCTGGTGGATAGGAGACTATTTTGTCCCCTCAAAATAATCCCTTTCAGACGTTTCACACGTTTCTCGACAAATCAAAAGATACCCTGTGACAAGTTCGTTAGTTGTGGTGTCAGTGTGATTTTATGGAATTACCGAGAGAAAACAATACCTGTTTCGAACGTGACTTCGCAAAAGTCGTCGTCAGGACAAAAGTTAAATTGGAAAAGGAAAGAAATCCTTTCGGTAGTCTGGGTGATAATACTAAGTCCTGTAAGTGGACTGGGTATTATAACCGGGGAACCTCCGTAAATATGGATCTGATGAAACCAATACGACAGGGTTACTTCTTCAGTAAATCTTTGGTTTTGGTAATCCTAATGTTTTGTGAAATTATAAGAAATTTCAAATACTTCCTTAGTCCTTTCTCTGTACGTAAAACACTGAGTTGAAGAAATAGACAAGGAGAAAGAGTTTGTGCGAGCCAAAAGAGAGACGACGGGTGTATCGATTATTCGGTTGAAGTGAAAGACTGGATGATGGGTATTTTTCAGACTTTAAGTCGTCAAACCTGATTGTACTTGACCAATATATTCACGTAGGGCTCGTGGTTTTATTTTATCTTTTGTTTGGTTTGTCTTTGTCCACTGACTCTCTAAACGTAAACCAAACGGTACAACGAAGGTGAGTTTCCGACTTTTAAGAAGCGGAACGCATAAATTTATACGTAGTCGAGTCTTCTTCAATGTGTTACAAAGGTAGTCGTCTTCTACACCGTGAATCTCTTTCGTAGTCCTTTTATTTTTGACGTCTGTTTTATCCCACATAAACGTATAAAGTGAACTTTAATCCATACAACGTCGTATAACCTTTGAGTATACGTGACCTACAGTCGACTCAATGAAAAGAAGGGGGGTTCCACTGTAACCACGAACAGAATGGTTTATACTACGTTGACTGTTCACAAAAGTACATTCCTTCTATATACGGAGGGTAGTGGAACAGTTCGACTCACTTCCGTTTGAGGTCGTGTAGGAAAGTGTTCACTAATCCACCAGCCTCAGTAATTTTCAGTATTTCAATCTGACGTCGTCACACGGTACGTATATATACTTGAGTAGGTTTCGAGAGGAGGAACTTCGTCCACTATCGAGAGTTGAAACGAAGACTGGCTCAGTATTTAAGAACCGACTCGAGAGAAAGAGAATCGTATGGAAACTTTAATATGGTTTGTCATTTACGACGAAACCGGTCAGAGTAACAGAGGGCGAAAGGGCCGGTTTGGAGATTCTGTGCCTCCAGGTTTGTAGACTAAGACCAAGTGTTTGTGCTTCATTTGTTGGTCTGACAGTAACAGCCAAGGAGGTATAGGGAAGAATTCACAAGTTTTATAAAATTTTTGAGAACGGTTAGTCAGATGAAATTTCAAAAGATTTTCCCGTTATTCTTTTTCTCACCATAATAAATTGTCAAGGAGTTCTACTCCTTTAGTTCCGTGTCTCTGGGCTTCACTGTAACGGTTCGTAGACCTGGGATGTAGATTAGTCCTTGAATCTTGTTTCAGATCTAAAAGGACCAAATTGTTAATGTTAGAAAGGTGAAAGTCGGAATAGTAAAGAATCGTTCATTTAGACTAAAAGATGTTTAGACTAAAATCTTCATAGGCTCTCTTATACTTAAAATTTGAAAAATTTACATAGTGAACTAAGTCATTAAGGTGAAGATTTTTAGACAGGATTTTATAATCCATTCACAAACTCGTTTTTACATACGTGTTCTACAAGTTATGTAGTAATAAATCTTGTTAATTGGTGATGTTTGTGGGTTTTACAGGTCTTTCCTCTCCTATATGAACTCTAAGAACTAGTTTATAATATTTATTTCTTATATAAAGACTTCCAAAAATTACGATTCCCTGTACTAGTGTTTGATAACAAATACTTTTTTAGTTTTACGTTATGAATTCCTAAAATTGACACGATTTATATGCATGTACGTATCCTTTTTCCTGATCGTTTTTATGTTGTCTTACGATTGTTTTAAATGGAATACGAATCCTTATCGTACGTAAAGATTAAAAGATAAAATTTTGGACATACACAAAAGATTATGAATGAAGATATTAATCTTTTTCTTTTATTCTGTAATTTTATGGACTCACATGCGTATCCTGTTAGACTGTATCATCGGTTACGTAAAAAATTTTACAATGGATTTACCCAGAACCACCTAGTCTCACGGAAAGGATCCTATTAAAGTATGAGGATATTTACAGATATTCAAGTAAGAAGGTCGTGTCTAACCTACGTCAGTACTGACTTATCTCACCACCCCTTCCTCTATCGTCAACATTCTGAAATTAAAGTTTGAGAGGTTGAAATTATTTTGTTAAACCCGAAACTCGAGACGTCGTTAATTGGTACTGAAGGGTACCCGATTTGTTGACCTATGTTTTGTCGAATAAAGTCGGAAGTATTTCCAGTCATTTTATGTTTTTAAAAATTGGTCCTTTGTAAAATTTTCTGTTTTTCGGGTCAGGTCCTTCGTACTCGGGAACGCATTAGAGAATGTGACGTAAAAGGTAACAAGTGTGGGTTATTGGTTCGTGTTTTTCCGGGTACGATACCAGATAAATTCTACTATCCTTGTCTTTATAGATACACGGAGTGTTCATCTTGTATGTATTATACCTGTACTAGGAAGAATGGTTTGTGTACCTAAATTAATAGTCCGAGTGTCAGTAGTAGCAATATACTTCGTTAACGACTTCCTTAAGAGTGAGTCATACGAGATCAACTTTGTAAAATTTATAAGTTGTATGGGTCTTACACTGACTCTTTGAAAGTCTTCTCTCATCCGACGTCCTTTTTCTCTGATTCCTGTTACGTTTGTTTTGACTCACGAAGTACAGTCCAGGTGTCGAGGAGAGGAGTCCCGGGGAGAGACCCCGCTGGGACTGGGTCCTCCTGTGGTGAAACTAAAGGACGGGTGTATACGAGACGAAAGTGAAGAGAAAATCCTGTTTCTTATTCTTCGGGAAGCCTTTGAGACGGTGACCAAGAGTTTATTAGAGTTGCAAATTTGCTGAAGATGTTTTTGCTAAACAATTTTTTTTTTTTTTTTTTTTTTTGGACAATGATTTTCTTTTCTGAGAGAATGGAGAGTAATTATTTTCGATATAAGTTTAGGTCGAATATTCTTCCAGGATAGTCAGACGAAGGAGAAGAGGGGAGTAAGTGAAGTTTAGTGACCCGATCATCCATCCCTTTAGTTGTCCTCGTCTCGAAGTCCCTACTTTTTTCTTTTCTTGGTTTCAAAAATCTATTAGTTTTTCTTTTGTTAACCAAGGATTCTTTAAGTTCAATCTTTATGTCAATTAACAAGTTACATTATTATCCTTCACTTCAGCGAGTCAGCACAGGCTGAGAAACGCTGGGGTACCTAACATCGGGTGGTCCGAGGAGTCAGGTACCCTAAAAGGTCCGTACTTATGACCTCACCCAACGGTAAAGGAGGAAGTCCCCTAGAAGGACTGGGTCCCTAGTTTGGGTCCAGAGGGCGTAACATCCGTCTGCGAAATGACAGACTCGATGTCCTTTCGGGTACATTATTATTCGATGATCCCTTCGGGTATCATATATATGATATGATATGAAATATATATCATATATGATATATATAGGACCCTGTCCCCTCGGACCACCCGACGGCAGATACCCCAGTGTGTCAACCTGTGCTGACTTCACTGAATCGTCGTCATATATATGATACCCAAAGGGACCATCGGGTCGACCATTTCTTAGACGGACTTTACGTCCTCTGGGGCCAAACCAAGGACCCATCCCTTCTAGGGGACCTCTTCCCTATCCGATGGGTGAGGTCATAAGAACCCGAAGGGACCACCGAGTCTACCATTTTTTTTAGGCGGACGTTACACCCTCTGGACCCAACCTAGGGACCCAAACCTTCTAGGGGATCTCCTCCCGTACCGTTGAGTGAGGTCATAAAAGCGGACCTCTTAGGGGTGCCTGTCTCCTCGGACCACCCGATGTCGGGTACCCCAGAGTTTCTCAACCTGTACTGATTCGTTGATTCGTGTCGTGTCTTATATGATATAAGGAGTAAATTTTTAATTATTTACGAGTTCCGTCTTTTTCAACATTTTATTTATTTTTAAATTGTTTTCTTTATTTTACAAGACTTTATGATGGTTCTTTATTAATAATACTCAACCAACAAGAAAACTCGGAACATATATATTTATCCTGAAATTTACGTAATATATATACACACATGGTATTAAATTAGTAAGATTTAACAACCCTTATCCTTCCCATATATTACAAAATGACAATAATACAAATATATTACAAATTGAGACTGTGTTTTGTGGGACCTTATATTTAGAAAGACGTATAAACACTGTAAAAAGAGAAATCTCATTTAAGTTTTGTCACTTTAATAAATCAAGTTTCTCATACTCGAAAAGATTCGGAAAATTTTATATAACAACTTGTGGGGAGGTATTTAAAACATGGTTAAATATGAGGGTTCTCGTTACAAATACTTTTACAGAAAGGTTTGTCTGGGTGATCAGAAGAAACAGAATTTTATTATCCAATCGATAGGTTTTTTCCATATCATTTTCGACTTTGTCGTAAGATAGACAACTCTTTAATAAATACGGAAGAGTATGTGAGTTTCTCTTTCGTATACAAATATCACTCCTGTTATAAGTGGTGTTTGGTGACGTGTCTGTTCGGCGTGTATAAGTGAATAAAAATGGGTTTACTTCGTGTTTCTTTACGTCAAACCTAAATATCGGAGGGTTCAACATTTTAGGATAACAAAATGTGAGAGGACTCACTGTTCTCTAGATTGTTCGATCGTCGTAATCGTTTGAGACACAAATAACGTAGTGTGTGTACGATGACGTACGTACGAGTCACCGCAGGTTGAGACGTTGGAACGTCGGACGTCGGGTTGTCTAAGGAGACAGGTACCTTAAAAGGATCCGTTCCTCTGACCTTAATGAACGGTAAACGATGAGGTCCTCTAGAAGGGTTGGGTCCCTAGGTTGGCCGTAGAGGACACAGAGGACGTAACTGTTTACCTAAGAAATGGTGACACGGTTGACCCTTCGGGCAACATGTTTATCTTTTGTGAATTAGATGTTTTCCACTCTAAGTTTCCCTGTTTTTTCTTAGAGTAGTCACTCCTACTGTAGTCTGTGATTACACGGAGTCTCGTATCGACGACCCACAGGTTTTCGTGGTCTCTTAATTACCCACAGTTCTACCATCCTAAAATAAAGTATCCACTCTTTTAAACCTCTCTTACTGGTTCTCCTTTTGTCACTTTTCTTCCCTGTCCCGTCTCTCAGTTCCAGTGTAGTCACGTAGGTTGGTTTTTCTTACCCACTCAAAAGGTACCCATTGTAAGAATTAAACTTTATGTGGGGTTCAGTAAGAGAACGAGGGTCCCGGGGGTCCTTCCATCTCGACGAACAGAGGTGAGTCAGAGGAGTCCTCGTAAACGTAACAAAGAGAACGATCCACCAGTAGCGGTGAGGACTCTCCGTAGAGTCGGTGAGAGATTCAATGTTTCGATTTACCTATGTAGTGTCTACACACCGACGTCACTTGTTCCTGGGACGTCATCTTTACGTAGACCCTCCTGAGGATTCTGTAATGAAAGAATGAGTCTCGTATCTATGCCTAACAGAGATGACTCAGTTTCGGTCGGCTTGCTATTTTGTAAACCTAACCAAAACCCCGGGGAGTGGTAGGTGACTTTACGAGGGGTTAAACTCTACGGGACAATTGACTGGTTGCACTACACTTTTGATGTGTCCTTGAAAAGATTTTGAAGACCCCCACTAATTTTGGAAAATCGACATATAAAGACTCTCTGATGTTTTCTTAACGATGTATACAGAATTTAAATACTTCTGGTAGCACCAGATTTTGTCTTTTGTTATCTTATCGAATTAGGACCTAAGTCTGTAACTCATTACTCTTCGTTCGAGGGGAAACGTGGTCGCAGACAAACAGATTTAACGAGAGAAAAAGGGACGGAGGGAGTCAGACGGACTAGGAGATTGAGTTCTGACTACAAGAGAAAGGTCTGTCTTTAGGTTGGTACCAGACCTCTATCATTCGGTGGTCGTTTTTGTATGTGCACTCCTTCGGTAATGGGGGTTTGAGTTGGATTGGTGGGTTTAGAATGTTCTCTGAGTTCAACCCAAATTTTACCTTCGTTTACAAATTTCGTGAAGACACCTACGTCCTGACCGACAAGTGACATCAGAAAGGTTTCTCCCGTTGAAAGAAAAATTTTAAAAATTCAAAAGAAAAAAGACAAAAACCGGTGTACCGTACACCCTAGAATTAAGGGGTTGGTCCCTGACTTAGGTACGAGGGACGTCACCTTCGCGTGTCAGAATTTACGGACCTGACGGTTCTTCAGAGGTTTCTCCCATTAAAAGATTGTCTTCAAAAAGTTGGGTTTTAAGTCAATGTCTAGTTCGTGTAAAAATGTCCCTTGATAGTACGTTTATACATAATATCCCCTCCTCAGTGAGAAACCAGGTCGTTAAAAAAAAAAAAAAAAGTCAAATGTTTAGGGTAGTAGGTGGTTTACTTACCAGACATTCTACTTTCACTTCACTGTTCAGTTTCGGATCAGTATAGACTGAGAAACACTGGGGTACCTGACATCGGATGGCCCGAGGAGGCAGGTAACTTAAGAGGGTCCGTTCTTATGATCTCACCCTCCGGTAAAGGAAGAGGTCCCCTAGACGGCGCCGGTCGTGTTCGTTCCTCAGCGTGGACGTGTCCCTCTCTTGCCNCCTAGAATTAAGGGGTTGGTCCCTGACTTAGGTACGAGGGACGTCACCTTCGCGTGTCAGAATTTACGGACCTGACGGTTCTTCAGAGGTTTCTCCCATTAAAAGATTGTCTTCAAAAAGTTGGGTTTTAAGTCAATATCTAGTTCGTGTAAAAATGTCCCTTGATAGTACGTTTATACATAATATCCCCTCCTCAGTGAGAAACCAGGTCGTTAAGAAAAAAAAAAAAAAAAAGTCAAATGTTTAGGGTAGTAGGTGGTTTACTTACCAGACATTCTACTTTCACTTCACTGTTCAGTTTCGGATCAGTATAGACTGAGAAACACTGGTGTACCTGACATCGGATGGCCCGAGGAGGCAGGTAACTTAAGAGGGTCCGTTCTTATGATCTCACCCTCCGGTAAAGGAAGAGGTCCCCTAGAAGAACTGGGTTTCTAGCTTGGGACCAGAGGACGTAACGTCCGTCTAAGAAATGGTAGACTTGGTGTCCCTTCGGACCAGAGATTCTATCCTACGAGTGACCCAGGGAAAATTTCACTGAGAACGTAGTCTTCTAAGGTGTTTTCGTTTAGAGGAAAGTTAGGAAGAAGATAATTTAAGATTCCCTCATCAGAATTGTTTTATCTTAAACAAGATTTGTTATCTCTAAACTGGCTTTAATCTATCACTTCGGATTTGTTTGATCGTTTTTTTCATTGAGTGTGATGTTAGTTACCAACAGTCAGTAACCGAAGTAGTAAATTTACAAACACGACGAGACTCTTGAAGTAAGGCAAAATTCTCACACAACTTGACTGACTATAAACATCAATTAGTGACAGTAAAATCGTTTAAAAGAGGTAGAAGACCGGTCCTAAGTAAGCCTCCTTTAGACGGTAAAGGTAAGATTTCCGGTAGAAGTGGTGTAATGTTCCTTAATATAAGTAAAGGACGTCGAAAGTAAGATCTCAAGTTTAAAAGATCACTTTCTATAGAAAAAAATAATATGTAAAAATTTTAAATTTACATAAATAAATTTAACCTCCGATTAATGAAAGGTTATAACATAACCAAGACGGTGTGTAGTTGTACTTAGGTGGTGCCCGCATGTGTACAAGGGGTAGGACTTGGGGGGAGGGTGGAGGGAGGGGCATGGTAGGGAGGTCCAGTAGGGTCCCGTGGTCGGGGTCTTTAGTACAACAAACATAAAACTTTTCACTGAATATGAATAAAGGTGTAAGTATATTTTCCATAATGGAATGATAAGGTACTTTATTCTGATTTTTTTAGGGACAAATGGTCCCAAGTATAACTATTATTTCAGAAGAAGTTGATATGTATAAATTCAATAACAACGTATATTGTTTATTAACTCAATATCGTTTATTCATTATATCTTAGATGAAAATATTCGTTTTTAACTAAAAGTGACTCAAGAAGTTAACACGGACTTTTATTTCACATGATAAATTTCTCTCGAACACTTTAAAGTCCTTACAGTATATAACCATTTGTTAGGTCTCGATGTACACATTTCTCCGTTAATTAAACATCTCATTTACTTTTCGTCCAAGACGATGTCAATAAAAAGAGAGATTTGATTGAGACCCAAATAGAGAGGACTTAAGTCTTTTCGTGTTCGTTAAAACAACTCCCACCCCAGGGTGAGGAATTAAGAACGTAGGACGCTTCGAAGGTTGTAGACCGGTTCTCCGTCTCTGAGACTGCTACTTGGACCTGACGCGTCGACGACACTGTTTCCTTTCGGACTCCCCCGACACCCCTTGGTGCGACGACGACGTCCCGTGTCAGTCGTACCGCGGTAGAAGGGACACCGGACGAGTAGAAGAAGAGTCTGATTCAGCTGGGTGTGATCCGGACTCCACTGGAGTTTCCTTCGCTAATCCTGGTCTTTGAAGGGAAGTGAAATCCTTACAACCTTTTCACCCAGGTTTTGTCAGGAGGCTCGCTATTGAAACTTTAAGGAACACTCTCTGTCCCCCGTAACAGAGATGGTTCGGGCCAGTATTAGTGGTACCGGTAGAAGGAAGATACTTAGAGACGACACAGGAGACGATTAGAGTGACGTGGTGAAGAGAAGACAGTCGGACGACCCCTCTCGATTAACGTGCAGTTCATATACTTCCGAACACATATGTGTCCCTCGTCTTGACGCCAGAGTCAGTTGTTTGGTCGAGTTGATTTAATATCAGTAATTACTTGACCCAAGGTTAAGATCCAGGTGGCCAGTACCGGAGTCTAGGGCGTGGACCCGAGAAGGTACTCATGGTGTCTTATCTTTCCTGAACCCTACTCAGTCCTTTAGTCATCGGTTCGAGGTAGTGAATGAATGTTAGGGACATAACTGGATTAGAAAAAAAAAAAAAAAAAAGACATAAAATTACGAGACTATACATCTCGGAACGACTAGTACCGACCTGACGAGTAGAGTTCCAATCAGTTAATGACCTCTATCATGTTAAAAAATTTTAACGTACAAATAGTTTATGTTTGGTTGGTAGGTCTCGGGTGTAAGAAGTCAAGTCAAGTCAACGAGTCAATACAGGTTAAGAGACGCTGCGGTACTGACGTCTTTCGGTACGGAGGGACAGGTGGTACTTGGGGACCTCAAATGAGTCTGAGTACAGGTAACTCAACCACTACGGTAGGATGGTAGAATAGGAGACAGTAGGGGAAGAGGAGGACGGAAGTAAGAAAGGGTCGTAGTCCCAGAAAAGGTTACTCAGTCGAGAAGCGTAATCCACCGGTTTCATGACCTCAAAGTCGAAGTTGTAGTCAGGAAGGTTACTTGTGGGTCCTCACTAAAGGAAATTCTACCTGACCAACCTAGAGGAACGTCAGGTTCCATGAGAGTTCTCAGAAGAGGTCGTGGTGTCAAGTTTTCGTAGTTAAGAAACCACGAGTCGAAAGAACTGTCAGGTTGAGAGTGTTGGTATGTACTGATTACCTCTTTGGTGTCGAAACTGATCTACCTGGAAACAACCGTTTCAATACAGAGACGAAAAATTATTCGACAGATCCAACCAATATCGAAAAGAAAGTTCCTCGTAGAAAATTAAAGTACCGACGTCAGTTGTAGACGTCACTAAAACCTCTAGGAGTTTTATTTCAGAGAGTGACAAAGGTGACAAAAGGGCAGAGAAACGGCACTACACTACCCTGTTGGGGTCACTTGACGAAGTACTATTTTATTAGGTAGACCAGTTCGTAGGTATGAAAGTTCTTTTCGATTTTTAGATAAAAGTACACTTCTTTGCGGGATGTATATTTTCAACTGTTGATTAAATTAAAAAATTTAGTGACAGACTTTTACGAAAAACACGATCAAAATCACAATTCGGGAGGTGGACTTCTGAAGAAGGGATTCTATAAAATCTTCATAAATTTTTATAGATACTCCTTACGTGTCATAAATAAGACTCCTTCTACCTGTCCTTTCTTTCAAGCAAAATAATCTTACCTTAACTACGAATTTCGGTATTTTAAAATGTCAGATTCACTTCACTTAATATAATACACCCCTTTTTTATTTAATTTTTACAACTACAAAGTGGAAGAAATTGTAGAAAGTAGGAAGGTGAAGTCCAGGAGTGACGCTGGGTCGGAGTAGTTACGACGGGACCTTATCACGGGATCGGGAGGTTCACCCCCCGTGGTCCGGGTCACATCAGTCGAAATACAAAATGAAAAATTACGTATTAAAGTTGGTGGGACTCGTATTATATTAATTCACGTACACGGGATGCTACAAAAGTAGGAAGTACGACTGTGAATAAAATCTTGAGGGTTCAACTTCTACGATAACAAACACTGTTTTTCAGTTTTGAACTTTTAGAGACGTAAAAAAAGAGAGTTTTACGTATATATATATGTACATATACATATATTATATCAATGTATGTATCAGACGTGTATGTTATTATCTTTTGTGTCCTTTGTGTGACCGGTTTTAATTTAATTTTACGGTTCTAAGTCAGGGTTGGTGGTTTTAGTTAAATCTCGAAAATCTCAGTCCGAATCTTGTTATGTTAAAGGGTACTGAGTACCAGTTTCAGTTTAGAAGTATCCCCAGAATCTTGGTAACGATTTGATAACCTGGATCCTAAACTATAGAAGAAAGTCAATCGTTATTTCATTAAAGATTAAAAATAAGTTATATATCGGACATTTTTAAGACCGGACGATTACCTTTTGATGTAAAAGCTTATCGGTAACCAGTATGGGACCCAGTTTAGTACCAAGAAGACTTACCTCGTTATATAGTTTTATGTTGGAAATTTAGACAATGTCGTAGTCCTTGTTTTCAAATTTGACCCAAGTCAAGTCAAGTCAATTCAGCGAGTCAGCACAGGCTGAGAAACGCTGGGGTACTTAACGTCGTGCGGTCCGGAGGGACAGGTAGTGGAAGAGGGTCTCGAGTAAGTCTGAGTGCAGGTAGCTCAGGCACTACGGTAGGTCGGTAGAGTAGGAGACAACAGGGGAAGAGGAGGACGGTGGTTAGGGAGGGTCGTAGTCTCAGAAAAGGTTACTCAGTTAAGAAGTGTACTCCACCGGTTTCATGACCTCAAAGTCGAAGTCATAGTAAGGAAGGTTTCTTTAGGGTCCCAACTAGAGGAAGTCTTACCTGACCAACCTAGAGGAACGTCAGGTTCCCTGAGAGTTCTCAGAAGAGGTTGTGGTGTCAAGTTTGTGTAGTTTAGATTTAGAACGGTATAAAATATCAGACCGTTCTTGAAGAAAATTGACAATGAATTAAAGATGACGAGACAGTTGAAAGGAACTTTTCTTACTCTCGTTTTACATCGTTAAAATTACACTATTAAAATTTTTCGTTTTAAAGTTATTCTGTTTGAAGTGAAAGTAATCAAGAACTCTTTTGTTGAAGGTATTTAAATAATTAGTTTCTATATTAAACACTGATGTCGGACAGAAAATTAAACAGATACTCTGTTTAAACAGATTTGAGATTAAAATATACGTATAGACACAATGGTAATACTAAAGAATTGTATATCTTTGGTCTTGACGTTCTTTATAATGTCTGTTGGTAAGTGAAATAAAAACTTTTACTTTATTTTTACAAGTTAAAAGAGAGTCATCAGAAGACGTAGATTATCCAGTAACTCGTGTAATGTAGGTTCTTTACTCAAAAAGACTGAGGAATTGAATTTGTTAGTCGACCTTTTTAAGGTCAGAATCCCTTATGTTACATAATGTTTATACAAAAGTTTATTTATAGTTGACCTTGTACAATATAGCAGTGTACTATTCTAGAAATCTCTCTACTACAGTGGTTTTTAATATCTCAATCCTGGAGAATTTTAAGAGAGGGGGTATTTTAGTTACTGTTTTTGTCTTTTGTGAGTCTTAGTTTAAGAAGGTTTGAGACCCCTTTTTTTCGCGTTCTCAAAATAGTTACGACCCTCGTAAATAAGTTCCGTTTACCGACTTAAGACCATTCTTCTCCTTCGAAACACCGTAAAAATGAACAGGATAAGGTTAGGAAGTGAAACGTCCAAACTCTGTCGAAATTTTTCGATTTTCATTAGTACTACTTTTGGTTGTCGGATGTTAGTGTCACATTTGGTTGTCGGATTATTTTTGGTCTTACTCTTCTTACCATCACCTCGAGGTAGTTTTGGAGAAAGGGTCTGCTTACGGTAATAAGATACGAAGAATACCAAAGAACCTATTTGGAGTATAAGTTCCGACACCATAAAATGGACTAAGTCTTAAGTGAGTCACGTTTTCGATAAAAGGGTCCTCTTAAACATTTTTGTTGATCTCCGTTAACTAATTAAAGTACCGTCGTACTCCGTCACCTATTGGTAACGTTATTTCTTATTCGATTGTTTTTTAAAGTTTTTCTTTCCGACTCCTTACTCTACGGGTGTCCCCGTAATTCTTCGGGGTGGTATAAAGACCCTTAGATCTCCGGGTGTTCTACTCATCCCAATATGTGTGCAGGTCCCGACACGTGTGTGAGTCCTTTCTAGAGTCGTCCGGGATACAAGAGTGACATCCGACTGGAACTCTGGACGGGTTCCTTCTTCCGTTTCAATAATTGACGGACTCACAACTTCCAAACGACGTTGTGTGTGTGTGTGTGTGTGTGTGTGTGTGTGTGTGTGTTTGGGAAGTCGTTCTACGTCCCTATAACAAATGTCCGTAAAGTCTTTTAAAGACAGGTTAGTAATTGATTAATAATTCGATTGGTTTATATCCGAAATAACTGTTGTGAGTTGTTTCTTGTGTCTGAAATATTTTAATCGAGTCTTTTATATGATTCGTTTTTCTTTTGTTTGTCGTTAGGATTCACCCCTCCTCTTATACTAAAGATCTAAATAGTATAATGTAGTAAAATTTACAAGTCAAAAGTTGTTTTTATTGATATAAACTTTTTCTTTTTTCTTTCATACCGGTATGGTTCGTTTTTTAGTAATTTGTTTTTACCTTCTGGTTGTAACCTTGACGATCTGCTTATTAAATTTCTTAGATGTGCGTTCGTTTCATTGTGAGTTTTAAGAGGTTCGATCCGAAGTTGTCATGTACTTGGTTCTTTAAGGTCTACAAGTTCGACCTAAATCTTTTCCGTCTCTTTGGCCTCTATTTTTACGGTTATAGGTGACGTAGTATCTTTTTCGTTCTCTTAAGGTCTCTTTGTAGATGAAGACGAAGTAACTGATACGATTTCGGAAATTGACACACGTAGTGTTGTTTGACACCTTTTAAGAATTTCTCTACCCTTATGATCTGGTGGACTGGACGGAGGACTCTTTAGACATACGTCCAGTTCTTTGTTGTCCATCTTGACCTGTACCTTGTTTAGTATTAGTTTAATAACTTTCTCTTTCTGTTTGTCTCTTAGAACTTTTGTCGTTCTCTCTCGACTGAATAGTGTATGTTCACTAAGGTCATGCTAATTGTCGGTTAAAGAGTAGTCTCAGGTAGTTTTGGGTCACCTTTACCGTATCATTGTCACGAGTTTCTTTCTGACAGTTCGTTCTTAAGATATGGGTCGGTTTGATAGGAAGTTTTACCCTCTTTAACCCCGTAAAGGACCATTTGTTTTCAATTCGTCTAATTAGTTGACGTTTGAACAGGATGTTTTTTATGATTTCTCTGTAAGTCCGAATTTACTTTTCAGTGATCTCTCATTGGGTTTAGATGTAATTTTTTTTTTTATCTAGTGACCATTTCCATTAATGTATATATTTATATTTTACATCCACATACAAAACGAACGGAGAAAAAAAAAGGGTGTATACTAATTTTCTTTTGGTGTATTACATTAATAACGTTTAGACACAACTCTCCGTGTGTCACATCTCTCTGCATTAAAGATACTGTTATTGTCGTGTTTACTCCCTCTCCATGGACTTGATATATCCTTGTTCCGATAAGTATGTTAACATTAATTCAACCATGATTAGAGGGGTCCACCGTGATCACCATTTCTTGGATGGACGGTTACTTGTAGTTATTCTCTGCACCCAAACTAGGGACCCGGCTCTTTTCGGGGACCTCCTCCCGTACCGTTGGGTAAAGTCGTAAGAACGGACCTCTTAGAGTCCCTGTCTCTTCGGACCACCCGATATTAGGTACCCCAACGTTTCTCAGTCTGTGACGACTTCACTGAATTGTGTGTGTTAGGTTTGGTCTAATAATGTTCACTTCTATAAAGGGTCCCTTTATGGATTCCTTAATTGACTTTTTTTCCATTTTATTTACTGTTCCCTTAATTTTACCACGTGATTCTTTATAGAAATTGTGTTTTTTTCGTCATTACCTTCTTATGTCCTAGGTTTTTTTTTTTTTTTTCGCATTCTGTTCATCTTTTCTTTATCGTATATATTTAGGAAGGAATAGTCAGGTACGTTGTCTTATAATAAATCGGTATTTTTTATTTCATGAGTGAGTCCGTTACTATACATACTTTGAATTTTTGTAATACGACTCATTTTGTTTAGTCTAAGTTTTTCAGTAAGGAAAAAAAGGGTAAATATACTTTAAAGGTCTCAGTAGTTTAGGTATCTCTGTCTTTCATATTCACCATAATACCATACTTACAAATGTAGGGGGGAATTTTAAGTGTACCAATTTTAGGAAGGGATAATCCTTCATCCCGGAATTCCACTGATCCGACATACCCATCTCGAGAATATTATCCTAGTCTCTGAGGTGATGATGATGATGGTTCAGCGAAGTCAGCACAGGCTGAGACACGCTGGGGTATCTGCCGTCGGGTGGTCCGAGGGGGCAGGGACCCTAAGAGGTCCGTTCTTGTGACCTCACCCAACGGTAAAGGAAGAGGTCAAAAGGTATCTCGAGAGATTAAGGAAGACGGTAGACTCCTATGTTCTTCAGACTTTTTAGACCTTCGACTTTCTCCTTGGAACGGGTTACCTGACTGTGAGACTAAATCTTAAAGATCGATGGTTTTGACACTCTTTTTATACAACACCAAATTTTCGGTGTCTCAAATACTATAAAACAATATCGTCGGGATTGTCTGATTCTGTTCACCCTTACCTGTCAATTATCCGTGTTTTAAAGAATCAATAACACCAAATCAGTGAGTCAGTACAGGCTGGGAAACACTAGGGTACCTGACGTCGTACGGTCCGAAGGACCAGGAAGTGGTAGACGGTCTAGAAGGAGTTTGAGTAGAGGTACTCAACGACTACGGTAGGTTTAAAGAAACCCTCACTAATTTATAAGACCTTAATCTATCACAACCACCAACATGTTAGAAGACTTTTATATTTTTGGGTGAATCAACATGTGAAATTTTACACTCAAAATACTACATATTAAATATAGAGTTTAAAAATTTTTTTTCTAGGACCTTAGTCAATAACAAAGGGATAGGGGGTCTCGTGGATAGACTCCTACCTAGTCACTCCCGACTCATTTTCCGTTAAACTCCGGTTACGATTGTACTATTTCTTAGGTATACGGTTACGTCCTTTGTGTCCTTTACATTTAAGTTAGGGACCCAACCCTTTTAGGGGACCTTTTCCCGTACCGTTGGGTGAGGTTATAAGAACGGACTTCTTAGGGTACCGGTCTCCTCGGACCGCCCGATGTCAGGTACCCCTCGGTCTCCTTGGACCGTCCGATGTCAGGCACCCCAGTGTTTCCAACCTGTCATGACTCGTGTGTATGTGTTGTCGTCCAATACCGGACATGGTCTAGATTTTTATTCGTGTTCTCTCTCTCTGTCTCTTTACCTTTGAGTCTGAACTAGTTATAAAAAGGTCGAAAAATTCTCTCAAAAGTAATTAAAATTACTGTAGCGAGTCAAGACATCTGTCTTTCAGAAACCATATCACTAAAGTTGGTATTTGAAATAAAAGTACTCATTAATAGTGAGGTAAAGGAGAGTAGTATGACCCGTTTTCGTTACGAGTACGTCAATTGGGTAGGGTGTGAGATCGGAGACTAAAGTTATTGACGGTGTCGTAAGGAGTAACCGGTAGTATATGTGTCTGTTGTGGAACTTTGAATAAAAGTGGATTTTGATGGGGTACTGTTTTGATAATTAATTTTCGTGGAGAGGAGGACTAGTGTCAGAGGATTAAGAGTAAAAGAGAATGAGATGTGAGAGTGAAGGGAACAAGAAGATGGAGTAACTCAGTGGTCTGAAAATAAGACATAGAAGAGGGAAAGATACCTAGTGAATAAATGGAAAGTTTAATATGACGAGACTATGACTCTTCCATCTTCTCTCTATTCTAAACCTTTTTAGTCCTTTCCTAGACTAATGTATGCCTGAAAAACCTGGACCTTTCCTCAACCATAAGATATGATAACTTTCTAAAATAAGATAAATTTAAAATGATTTTCGGTAAAATTTGTCTTTTCACTGTTCGTCGATGTTAAAATCTTCTAGTGAGTCCGAGAGTGTCTTCCGTTTCTTGTTTGTCCCTCCGGTTATTTCTCCTATACTATCTTTAAATCCTTCTACTGTCGTAAAACCTGGACTTACTACTGTCACTTCTAATTTACCTTAATCATTTAAATTATACATGGAACCTCTATATTATTTGTCCTCTACAACTACTTAATCAACACTTCCTACTTTCCTTTCCTACGTAGAAACTACTGAGACATCAAAAGCCGAACATATTCACTGACTATCACTACGGTAAATAGTTATACCTCTGTTAAACCACTTCTGACCAAACCCCACTTACTAGTCCTTAAGGTAAAACTCTCCTAAGATTGTTTCATCGTCGCCGTCATTTTCGTGGCAAAAATGAGAGTGGTTTTGGGTGGACATTTTCTCTACCCGGGTGATCTATCGTCTTAATTTACCCATCCATTTTGTCTTCCGTCCTCCTCTTCCCCTGTTATCTCCTACCCTACCAACCTACCGTAGTGGTTGCCTGTACCCAAACTCGTTCGAGGTCCTCTGTCACTTCCTGTCCCTTCGGGCCGCACGACGTTAGGTACCCCGACGTCTCAACCTGTGTTGACTCGTTGACTTGTTGTTGTTTTCTTTTTGATCTACTGTATAGAGTGTCGAAGGTTTTATGGTTACCCACCTCCGTATCGAGGGCATAGATACTTTGAATTACACATACTTTTAAACAAGATCCCCTTCGTCCTCTCAGTCAATCTGTAGGTGATAAGGACCGTTCTTCTTTTGGGTTTCTCTCTTGTCTGTGTGTTGACCCCTTGTACCTCCATGTTAAACTCTTTTTTTTTTTTCACTTCACCTTCTACAAAAGTGTGAACAACCACTAATATGTACCCTAGGTTTCCCCTACCATGTCTTGGTCGGAATACTTGAGATTTTAGATGGATCACGATCAAGGGAAGGTCCTGTTCCGGGAAGTGATTCAAGTCAAGTCAAGTCAGTGAGTCAGCACAGGCTGAGAAACGCTGGGGTACTTAGCGTCGTACGGTCCGGAGGGATAGGTAGTGGTAGAAGGCCTCAAGTGGGTCTGAGTGAAGGTAGCTCAGTCACTACAGTAGGTCGGTAGAGTAGGAGCCAGCAGGGGAAGAGGAGGACGGGAGTTAGGGAGGGTCGTAGTTTCAGAAAAGGTTACTCAGTTGTGAAACGTACTCCACCGGTTTCCTGACCTCGAAGTCGAAATCGTAGTAAGGAAGGTTTCTTTAGGGTCCCAACTAGAGGAAGTCTTACCTGACCAACCTAGAGGAACGTCAGGTTCCCTGAGAGTTCTCAGAAGAGGTTGTGGTGTCAAGTTTTCGTAGTTAAGAAGCCACGAGTCGGAAGAAGTGTCAGGTTGAGAGTGTAGGTGTGTACTGATGACCTTTTTGGTCTCGGAACTGATCTGCCTGGAATCAGCCGTTTCATTACAGAGACAAAAAATTATACGACAGATCCAACCAGTGTCGAAAGGAAGGTTCCTCATTCGTAGAAAATTAAAGTACCGACGTCAGTGGTAGACGTCACTAAACCCTCGGGTTTTTTTATTTCAGACTGTGACAAAGGTGACAAAGGGGTAGATAAAGGGTACTTCACTACCCTGGTCTATGGTACTAGAAGCAAGAGACTTACAACTCGAAATTCGGTTGAAAAAGTGAGAGGAGAAAGTGAAAGTAGTTCTCCGAAAAATCAAGGAGAAGTGAAAGACGGTATTCCCACTACAGTAGATATCTATTCTTATTTAAGGTTTAATTTGTTTTGTCTCCGTTGTCTTCGTTTATTTTCTTGTTTCTTTTACGTCCCTCCTCTTGTCTTAATCTTGACTCTCTAGAGTCTTTTATGATTTAATACAAAAATTGTGAAGTATGTTTGTTGTTTAAGTGTCGTTAGGAGTGTGTAATCATGAAAATTTTAGGTCCTTTTGATTAAGTGTATTTACTCGTTGTCTTTTCTGAAACCTATATACATCAATAACATTCTTTTCGCTCTTGTCTATGACTGTGTTTAAATGATACTTTTGTATGGTTTTTCTACGATGATGTTTTAACTGTTTTTAATCTTATATCCTAAAGTTATTTAATATTTTTAATTCTTCTAGTTTTCCACTTTTCCGTTATATTTGTTTTCTTGTATCTTTACTATACTATTGTATTTTTAATAAAAATTTTCAATAAAGTCTTTTCTTCTCATTTTATTTCTTTTGATTTTCGTTTGTTCGTATTGTTTACTACGGAATCCTCTTTAGTTTTTACCGAGTCACCATTTCTTAAACGGACGGTCACGTTTTCTGTACCCAAGTTAGGGACCAGGTCCTTCTAGGGTGTACGGAGTCTCGTTGATTCGGTCACACGGTGTTGATAACTCGGACCTGTGGTGTCGATAACTCTGGTACGTAGTATTTATGACTTCGGGTGCACGGGATCTCGGACACGAGGTGTCGTTCTCTTGGGTGGTGTTACTCTTCTGATGTGTTGTGTTGGTGTCTCATCGGGGATGAGTGGCGTTGATCGCTTTTCGGGTGGGTCGTCGTTTCTGTGTCGTATCGGCTTTTATTTATTTGCGTTAATAATTTTTTTTATTGGATTCTGTTCACCATCTCTTACTTCAACCCGTTTCTTTTAGTCTGTATGTACATTATCCCTCGGGGGTCTTCTTTTGTGGTTTCGTTATTTTATCTTATTTAAAAAATTTAACTTATTATGAATAGGATTTTATTTTAAAACGTTTCCGTGTGACGTATGTTTTTGATACTTAGCTCTTTTGATAAGGCTTTAATTTCATATATATATATATATATATATATATATATATATATAAGGTCCATGAAAGGACCACCAGGTTACCGATTCTGAGACGTGCGGGTTACGTTCCCGGGACCTAAGTTGGGAACCAGTCCCTTGATCTAGGGTGTACGATGTTGATTCTGGGTCACGTCGGTTTATTTATTTATTTATAAAAAATTTCATATATATAGGTATATATTAGAGATATATATATGTATCATACCTAGATATATAGGTCAAAATGACTCTATATTAAGTGAATAGTATATTATTAAGTCGGTAAATTTCACGCGTCAAACAAAAGTCATGTAAATATGTCGATAAGTTGGTAGTGATGTAAGTTAAAATCTCGTAAAAGTCACATGCTCTTTCTTCAAGACATGTCTGATCGTCAGTGACGGAGAAGGGTATGGGGGTGATAGTTGGGATCCATTAGAGGTTAGACAAAAGACGGAAATATCTCAAAGGTTAAGATCTATAGCGTATATTTACCTTAGTACCAGAAAGAACTCACCGACGGAAGTGTAAAGAAAACGTCTGTAATAAAGGGGACAAAGAGATACGTTATTACACGTTTGACACACTATGTCATATTATTTCCAAAGACGAAATTAAGGTGTACGTTTCGACGACTACGGGAGACGGACACGTAAACCTACCAACCCAATACGGGTGGAGGATTTGACCGATGATTCTTTTAGTCGAGTTCGGGAGAGTCTAACAGAGATCGTCGTCAAGGGTTATTGATAATAAATACGGAAACCTTAAAAAAAGTCGAAGATTTTGGAAGATAGGTAAAATTAAACTTAAAGAGTCAAACATGTTATCTACGTATAAGAGGAGAAGGTAAAACAGTATGGGAGGGGTTGGTGACTTTACAAGACATCAAAACATGTTCTACTCTGAATCGGAACCCATAAAGGATGACTTCGAAATCACGAAACATTTGTTTAATCTTCAAATAATTTCTTTTTTGAAAGATTATTAAAAAAAAAGTGAAAGTCTGTAGGAGGTCAGAAACCTTTTGGCTCCGAGTGAAACGTCGAAGTGAAAAGTCGCGGTGACAGGAGTTAAACGATTACTGATTTGCTTAGACCCTTTCTGTTTAGAGTCGGTGATGTCAAGTGGAAGTCATAGGTACCCACTAACCAAGTTCTTGGGGACGACGACGAAAACCATTCAGCGAAGTCAGCACAGTCTGAGACACGCTGGGGTGTCTGTCGTCGGGTGGTCCGAGGGGGTAGAGACCCTGAGAGGTCCGTTCTTGTGACCTCACCCAACGGTAAAGGAGAGGTTACGTACTTTCACTTATCACTTTGACTTCAGCAAGTCAACACAGGTTAAGAAGCACTGAGGTACCTGACGTCGGATAGTCCGAGGAGGTAGGTACCCTAAAAGGTCTGTTCTCATTACCTCACCCAACGGTAACGGAAGAGTCTATCGTTTTAGTCTCCTACGAGTTCAGGGAATATATCCTACCACATCATAAACGTGTATTGGATGTGTGTAGGAGAGAAAATATCAAATGTAATAGATATCTAATGAATATTATCGATCATGTCCATTTACGACACATTTATAGACATTTATGTTACGTTTATAGACATTTATGTTACATTTACGATACATTTATCACCGACGTGTACCGTTTAAGTTGAAAACGAAGTACCTTGAAAGACCTTACAAAGAAAGGTTCATAAAAGGTGGGGGTCCCACCAACTTAGGTACCTACGTACTGGACACCTATGTTTCCCGACTGACATGAATTGTTCACACTTTTCACTCACAATCAGTGAGTCAGTACAGGCTGAGAAACGTTGAGAAGACAGGTTCCTTAAGAGGTCCGTTCTTATGACCTCACCCAACGGAAAGGGAAGAGGTCCCCTAGAGGGGTTGGGACCCTAGTTTGGGTCCAGAGGACGTGACCTCCGTCTCGGACATGGTTGACTCGGTGGTCCCTTTGGAAATGAATAGTTTACATACTAAATGATTTACCACAGGGACCTTATGAGTGCTACGGTTCTCGTAATACAGTGGAAGGGAAGTAGGAAGTGACGGTGTGTCCCTTCATGGATACCATTTAGGTTCGGTCTCTTGTCCCTTACGAACCGTCGTAGGTGTTGACTTGTCTACTCCGAGAGTTTCGTCATCGACCTCTTGTAGAGTGGATCCTAGGGACACTCACTCTCCCTGTAGGATCAGGAGTCCGGGTTCGCCTTGAGACCTCCTACGTTACTGATGAGACGGTTCTCAACGCCACCAGCTATAACCAGGAGACCGGTCTCCGAGTTCCTCCGGTACTGGATCGGTCCGGAAAGACCCTTCCCTTCTCCCTCCTTCTGGACCTCGAGTAGTTATTCCCGTAAGTGTGGGGGTGTCTTCGGACAATATAAAAGTTCAAGAGTCACAAAAGTTCCAAGTAGGTAAAACATCGTACGAAGTCAGAAAAGGAGAAAAAAAAAATAATACTTTATTATAAGATAACGTACCTATAAGTGTAAAATAAGTAGATAAGTAGCAAACACCTGTAAACTTACCTAAAAAGTGAAAATTCGATAATACTTATTACGATGGTATTTGTGACTACATGTTCTAAAACACACCTTGGATAAAAAGTAAAAAGAACCTTCATTTTAACGACCTAGTATACCATTGACATACAAATTGGAAAACTTTTTACTGGTGGTCTGACAAAAGGTTTTACCGACTTGGTAAAAGATAAGGGTGGTCGTTACTTTCTTCAAGGTCAAAAGGGTGTATAAGGGTTGTGAACAATAATTGATGGTGAATATTCGACACATTAGCACCTGACCAATGTATTGAAGAGACACGGAGTCAAGTCATCATTTCATCCCTATTACTGTGATAGGTAGGACACCCTAAAGTTACTCCAGATTTACTTAATTATAAGTACTTTACGAATTTTCTCACGGAACGTGTATTAGTCACGATATTTCCATGAACAATTTCTGTATTTATTAGTACTAAGAGATATAAGGTAGTATTGTAGAACTTTCTATTCTAATACATCTGTTTGAGGTTCGGTCTGTTCTTCCCTTTACTTTCTTCTTCTTTTGTGAAAGTACAGACTTTCTTTCTCCTTCAATACTTTCCCTCCAGTTTAAGGTTTGGAGGTACCCTATTCCCCTAATTTGCAATCTCTATGATTCTATTTATGGTTTCTTATCGTCTTGTTGTTTCGATCACGGGACGAGAGGGTCCACAACAGACCCCACCGACGTTTGAGAGAGTCTTTGGAACGGAAGTCGGACCCTTGGTCAAGTTATACCACGTTGTCGACGTCTGAACGGGACAGTCTCCCTTCGCATATCTTTTTTTTTAAGAAGGATGTAACATACACCGTACTTCACGTCGGCACTGAGACGTGATAGTCTCCCTCCACGTATCTTTTTTTAAAAGAGTGTAACATACACGGTACTTTCTTTGTGTCTATAAAAGATTATGAGGAGGGGTTCCTCCTTCTGACCACGTAATTCTCTGGGGTTTAGAATCCTTTATTCATGAAGACTCCAAGTCGTTAAGTTCCGTCTCCGTTCCTGGTAACTGTTGTTTTTCATCGTCTACCATAGTGTCCGGGTTACTGGTACATCCTGGTCCGGGTAGTCGTTGTTCAAGTACTCTTTCTCTGGTTACGGTCTCCGTTCACCCTACTGTAGAGAATACTACTTCTTTTATACCCTTTTATATACGGAAGTATGGATTGTCTTCTATTACGTTTGACAATATCAAAATGTTTCCCATTAATACTTTTTTAGATGATTTTATTAAAATCACATAGATAACTTGGTCTTTTGTGTTAACTTGTATGTTTCTAAAAGTGCGTTCCAATCATTTTAAAATACCATTTACGTCTATGATTTTTTGTCTTTGGGGTTTACAATTGTTATCACCTCAACGTCACTCTACCTAATAATAATAAAAAAAAATCATAAGAGTATACAAAGTTCAAAAGATATTCTTTGTAGATATCTAAAAATATTACTCCTTTTGTAAAAATGTATTTGAATGTAAATTAGTCGGAGAAGGTTCAATTCCTTCAACAAAAAGACCTTTCGAAGAGTTCTTTTTCTATTGGTTTGAAGGTTCGGACATTGGACTCTCTGGTCTTCGGTTATAAACTTTGAGTTGGTGTTATGTTGGTGTGGAATTTAAGGTTAGTCTTTGTCAGTAATCAAAGGACTTACAACAATAACATGAGTAGTTAACGGTAAATTGATACGTAGTGACTGGTAGTCTAGTAAATATTTTTGCTATTAAATCTGTGTACAGTCTTCATTAAAGGTCCTACGGTGTAACAGTTATAAAGAAAGAAGTCCTTTTACGACATAGAGATAAAAAATAAAGAACTGTCCTTTGTTTTTGAAGTGCCCCATCTCCTTGGAGAATTAGTTCCTACTGAATTGAAAAATGATTTCAAATACTCATGAAAAGTTTCTAATTTATTTAAAATAAGGGAATGAACCAGAGAAGTTTCTTAAGATTATCTTTAATAAGACGTCTATTCTGAATCAAAAATTAAAGTCGTCATTACTCTCAAAAAAGTGTATGTAAATACAACTAATTGGAGAACCCTCTAAAACCATATCCCCAACAATAAGTCAGTGACTCAGTACATGTTTAGAAACACTGGGGTACCTGACGTCTACGGTCCGAAGGGACAGGAAGTGGTAAAGGACCTCAAACGACTCTTCCGACTCACGACTTCTTTATACGAAAGTTTAACACCACGACCTCTTCTGAGAACTCTCAGGGAGACTGTCGTTCCTCTAGTTTGGTTAGTTAGGATTTCCTTTAGTTGGGACTTATAAGTAACCTTCCTGACTAAGACTTCGACTTCGAGGTTATGAAACCGGTGGACTACCTGAGTGACCTTTTCTGGGGCTACGACCCTTCTAATACCGTCCACCTCTGCCCTCACTGTCTACCAACCTACCGTAGTAACTGAGTTACCTCTACTCAAACTCGTTTGAGATCCTCTACTACTTCCTGTTCCTTGGGTCCACACGACGTCAGGAACACCATCGTTTCTCAACGTGTGTTGAATCATTGAGAAGTTTGAATCGTTGACTTGTTGTTACTAGTCTAAGCTCGCCGTAATTATCGTTTGACAACTAACCTGACCTAAGAGTTTTCGAAAGTACTAATCAGTGGTCAGTCTCTGATTTCTGTGATCTTTTCTAGTTCGACCCTGTTCTTTCTTTCTAGATTTGTCAATATTACTCACTGCACTCAGTAGACCGGTTTGAGAGGGAAGTAAATCCAGTACCGAACCATTGATGTAATCGTAATTGAAAACTCAATAGTAAAGTTTATTGTACCCTATATCACAAAGACAGTACTTGTTCTGTTTTATTTTCTATCGACCTCTATATCTAAGGTGGGAACCACCCACCGACGCTGGTCACGTGAATCACGCCGGCTCTCCTCGATGGGGTACAGACTCCAGCCCCGTCTCCGGTCCTCCTGCAGTACGGGCTCCCCACCGCCGGTTCTCCTCAATGGGGTTCAGGCTCCAGTCCCCGTCACCGGTCCTTCTCGATAGGGTACAGGCTCCAGTTCCCGCCGTCGGTTCTCCTCGATAGGGTGTAGGTTCCAGTCCCGTCGCCGGCTCTCACGGTCCGACGCTGTCGTGTCCTCGTCGGCTCTCCTCGATGGGATGAGGACTCCGGTCCCCGTCACCGGTGCTCCTCGTTGGGGTGCGGACTCCGGTCCCCACCACCGGCCCTCCTCGTTGGGGTACTGGTTCCTCGCCACCGACGCACCCAGTCCTCCCGGATCTGCTCGTAAAGGTGCAACTCCCAGTCCTCCCCACCACCACTCCTCTATGGGGAGCAGGTTCCATTCCTCGTCGTCGACACGAAACGACCTCGTCGGTACTTCTCTATGGGGTACGGCTTCCATTCTCTTTCGGTTCATTCTATCATCCACAACGTTCTCCCGTAGTCTCCCGTCTGTGTGACTTTGGTATGAGTGTCTTTTGATCAGTTAGATTAGTGTGATCCTGGTGTTAGAACAGATTGAGTCACTTTGATTCGGTACGGGTACCCCGGTGGGTTCTGTCTGGTCGTACCACCTCTCCAGACTGCCTTACACCAGGTGACCTCTTCCCTTACCGTTTGGTGAAGTCATAAGAACGGAACTCTTGGGGTACTTGTCATACTTTTCCGTTTTACTATCCTATGACTCTCTCCTTGAGGGGTCCAGTTATCTACGGGTTATACGATGACCTCTAGTTACCTCTTCATTGAGGTCTTTCTTACTTCCCTACCTCGGTTTCTTTTTATTATGGGACAACACCTACACTGACCACTATCTTCGTTCCAAGCTACGACATTTCTCGTTATAACGTATCCTTGGACCTTACAGTCCAGGTACTTAGTTCCGTTTAACCTTCACCAGTTTGTCCTCTACCGTTCTCACTTGTAGCTATAAGATCTCTAGTCGCTTGATTTTACCTGACCTTACCCACTTAAATTGAGTCTACTGGTAATATAGTTGATGACGTCCGTCCTTAGGGAATCTTCTTTACCTCATCGGTAGTACCATTTGTTTTCTCAGACTTTACGTCATGAACCTACGTTAGAGTTTTTGCTGTTTTACTAGAGACAAGTAAAGGTTCCGTTTGATAAGTTATAGTGTCATTAGGTTCAGATACAGGGTTGGTCATTGCGACTTCTTCGACTTCAACTTACCAAGATACTTCTGGATGTTCTGGAAAATCTTGATTGTAAGTTTTTTCTACAGGAAAAGTAATATCCCCTGACCTTACGTTTTCATTCTTCAGTTCTTTGTGGACCTCATTGTCCGTTTAAACCGGAACCTTACGCCTTACTTCGTCCCGTTTCTGATTATTTAAAAAAGGTTCTTTTACGTGAACAGTATCGTTTATGACAGAAGGTTGTTGTGTTCTCTTCTGAGATATGTGCCTGTAGTGGTCTACCAGTTGTGGCTTTAGTCTAACTAATATAAGAAACGTCGGTTTCAACTTCTTCGAGATATGTCAGTTGTTTTTGTTCTGGTCCTCAACTGACACCGAGTCTAGTACTTGAGGAATAATGGTTTAAGTCTGACTTTAACTTCTTTCATCCCTTTTGACGATCTGGTAACTCCATACTGGATTTAGTTTAGGGAGTCCTAATATGTCACCTTCACTCTTTATCTAAATTCCCGGATCTAGACTATCTGTCTCACGGACTACTTGATACCTTACTCCAAGTACTGTAACATGTCCTCTGTCCCTAGTTCTGGTAGGGGTACCTTTTCTTTACGTTTTTTCGTTTTACCGACAGACCCCTCCGGAATGTTTATCGACACTTTTCTTCTCTCCACTTTTCGTTTCCTCTTTTCCTTTCTATATTCGTAAACTTACGTCTCAAGGTCTCTTATCGTTCTTCTCTATTCTTTCGGAAGAAGTCGCTAGTTACGTTTCTATATCTCCTTTTCTTGTCTTACCCTTTCTGATCTCTAGAGCAGTTCTTTTAATCTCTATGGTTTCCTTGTAAAGTACGTTTCTACCCGAGCTATTTCCTGTCTTTACCATATCTGGATTGTCTTCGTCTTCTATAATTCTTTTCCACCGTTTTTATGTGTCTTCTTGACATGTCTTTTCTAGAAGTTCTGGTTCTATTAGTACTACCACACTAGTGAGTAGATCTCGGTATGTAGGATCTTACACTTCGGTTCACCCGGAATCTTTCGTAGTGATACTTGTTCCGATCACCTCCACTATCTTAAGGTCACCTCGATAAAGTTTAGGACTTTCTACTACGACACTTTCACTACGTGAGTTATACGGTCGTTTAAACCTTTTGAGTCGTCACTGGTGTCCTGACCTTTTCCAGTCAAAAGTAAGGTTAAGGTTTCTTTCCGTTCCTTATGAGTTTGGTGGAGTGTTAACGGGAGTAGAGTGTACGATCATTTCATTACGAGTTTTAAGAGGTTCGGTCCGAAATCGTTATGTACTTGGGTACTTGAAGGACTACAAGTCCGACCAAAATCTTTTCCGTCTCCTTGGTCTCTAGTTTAACGGTTGTAGGCGACCTAGTGCCTTTTTCGTTCTCTCAAGGTCTTTTTGTAAATAAAGACAAAATAACTGATACGGTTTCAGAAACTGACACACCTAGTGTTCTTTGACACCTTTTAAGACTTTCTCTACCCTTATGGTCTGGTGGACTGGACGGAGAACTCTTTAGACATACGTCCAGTCCTTCGTTGTCAATCTTGACCTGTACCTTGTTGTCTGACCAAAGTTTATCCTTTTCCTCATCCTCATGCAGTTCCGACATGTAACAGTGGGACGAATAAATTGAAGATTCGTCTCATGTAGTACTCTTTACGACCCGACCCTCTTTGTGTTCGACCTTAGTTCTAACGGTCTTCTTTATAGTTATTGGAGTCTATACGTCTACTGTGGTGGGAATACCGTCTTTCACTTCTTGTTGATTTCTCGGAGAACTAGTTTCACTTTCTCCTCTCACTTTTTCAACCGAATTTCGAGTTGTAAGTCTTTTGCTTCTAATACCGTAGACCAGGGTAGTGAAGTACCTTTTATCTACCCCTTTGTCACCTTTGTCACAGTTTGAAATAAAACCCCCCGAGGGTTTAGTGACGTCTAACACTGACGTCGGTACTTTAATTTTCTGCGAATGAGGAACCTTCATTTCAATACTAGTTGGATCTGTCATATAAGTTTTCGTCTCTGTAACGGTCGATTCCAGGTAGATCAGTTACGATACCAAAAAGGTCACCAGTACATACCTACACTCTCAACCTGACACTTCTTTCGACTCACGGCTTATTAACTACGAAAACTTGACACCACAACTTCTTCTNTAGTTGGATCTGTCATATAAGTTTTCGTCTCTGTAACGGTCGATTCCAGGTAGATCAGTTCCGATACCAAAAAGGTCACCAGTACATACCTACACTCTCAACCTGACACTTCTTTCGACTCACGGTTTCGTAACTACGAAAACTTGACACCACAACTTCTTCTGAGAAAAAAATAAAAAAGAATTTAAAAATAAAAATGAAATAAAATGAAATGTTATGACATAACCAAAACGGTATGTAACTGTACTTAGGTGGTGCCCACATGTACGTAAGGGTTTGTACTTGGGGGGAGGGTGGAGGGAGGGGTATTGTAGAGAGACCCAGTAGTGGCACGTGGTCGGGGTTCGTAGGACATAGGACGCAGCCTGTATGTGACCGCTAAGTTAAGAATGTACTGTCATATGTACAATCTTAAGGGTAAGAGGGTTTAGTAGGGTGGGAGAGGGAGAGGGAGACTCAGGTTTTCAGGCAATATGTGTAGACACAGAAAAAACGACAGAACGTATGTCCAAGCAGTAACGGTAGAAAGATTTAAGGTATATATACAATCATATGACATAACCACAAAAAGAAAGACCGAATGAAGTGAGACATATTAGCCGAGGTCAAAGTAGATAGAGTAGTCTTGACTAAGTTTACATAAGAAAAATTGCCGACTCATTATGAGGTAACACATATACATGGTGTCGAAAGAATAGGTAAGTAGACGACTACCTGTAGATCCAACAAAGGTACAGGACCGATAATATTTGTCACGACACTACTTGTAACCCCATGTACACAGAGAAAGTTAAGACCAAAGGAGCCACACATACGGGTCGTCACCCTAACGACCCAGTATACCGTCAAGATAAACGTTAAAAAACCCTCTTCTGAGAACTCTCAGGGAACCTGACGTTCGTCTAGGTTGGTCAGGTAAGACTTCCTCTAGTCGGGACCCTAAAGAAACCTTCCTTACTACGACTTCGACTTTGAGGTCATGAAACCGGTGAAGTACGCTTCTCAACTGAGTGACCTTTTCTGAGACTACGACCCTCCCTAACCCCCGTCCTCCTCTTCCCCTGCTGTCTCCTACTCTACCGACCTATCGTAGTGACTGAGCTACATACACTCAGACTCACTTGAGGCCCTCTACCACTACCTGTCCCTCCGGACCGCACGAGACTAAGTGCCCCAGCGTTTCTCAGCCCGTGCTGACTCGTTGACTTGACTTGACTTGACTAACGTACAACTCTAATTCGGTACTACGTTGTAAATGTATAAACTCAATTTCCACTGAACCATGTATTTTGAAAAATTGGTAAAGACGAACGTCTGGACAGTCAACTTCTATTCTTAAGGGGAAAGACAATTTGTTGTATGTTGTAAGACTTCTAAATACGTTCAATAATGATAGGTTGTCGTTATTTTTAACACATAATCATGTCTAGAAAGACGTAAAACATCGAAAAAACAGATGTCCTAAAGTCGTCAAAATATGTCACAAACTGTGTAAAAGAGGACCTTGTAGAAAGTTCAGAACAAAGAGTCTCAAACTGAGGATGTACTCGTCGTTACCCTAATGTATCTTCTAAGTCTTTACGTCTTAGAGTCCGAATAGGGTCTGACTTATTTATTCTTATACATCAAATTGGTGCAGGGGTCCACTAGATATACCACAGATTTAAAAGTGTACACAGTCTTAGTAGTAAATTAAAAGTAAAAGTCTTTACGAAAATAAGTATCCAATAAAAGTTCTCGGTAAAGGAGGTACTTAGTTAGGAGAAAATTTTAAAACAGGAGGGTATAAACTTAATTCCGGGGAACTCGTTCACTGTTCTCATACTTATTACTTTTCTCCGTGAAGAATACGTGGCGGGTACCAGCCGTAGGGCAAGGGATAACAAATAACAGACAACCTACTTCTGAGGGTACGGGAGACCCTTCTCGGGTCTGTTCCTAAGACAACCAGAACCATGTTACGGATCTTGACTGTCAGTGTCACCTCGAGTCGAGAGTATGTGGAAGGGAAAACACCCATCTCTTGTCAGTCTTTGTACGACTTTTCCCTGAGACCCTCTCAAGCCCTTCGTCATACTTTTAGTCCCTTCCTTTTCCCATCCCTACGGACCTCGTCCTTTTTGTTACAGAACCAGGTCGTCAAGTTAACTCCGTGAGAGGTCAACTACCTGACACGGTTGTGAGGTAAAACTGTACTCAAAACAACGAACCTTTTCTGTAAATGGGACTAGTCCTTAAGGTTCATACCTCGAAGCAGGTATTAATTTTAATTTTTCGCCATTGACCCATAAGGGTCTACCAAGTGACCAATCCTTAGTCGAAGGTCACATCCCCTAACCCAAGGTAGGGACTAGTCCCCCTTGATTCTAGGACGTACGACACACCGTGTCAGTTTTCTTTTAAAAAAAATTCACCATTGATAAACTCCACTATCTATACAATTGATGGAACTAGTGTCACTAATAGAGTGTTACATAGTCAAGTCAAGTCAACGAGTCAGCACAGGTTGAGACGGTAGGGTACCTGACACGTCGTACGGTCCGAAGGGACAGGTAGTGGTTGAAGGTCTCGAACGGGTTTGGTCACAGGTAGTTCAACCACTACGGTATGTTGGTAGAGTAGGAGACAGTAAGGGAAGAGGAGGACGGAAGTTGGAAAGGGTTGTAGTCCCAGAAAAGGTCACTCAGTCAAGAAGTGTAGTCCACCGGGTTCATGACCTCAAAGTCGAAGTCGTAGTCAAGAAGGTTACTTGTGAGTCCTGACTAAAGGAAATCCTACCTGAGCAACCTAGAGGAACGTCAGGTTCCCTGAGAGTTCTCAGAAGAGGTTGTGGTGTCAAGTTTTCGTAGTTAAGAAACCACGAGTCGAAAGAAGTGTCAGGTTGAGACTGTAGGTATGTACTGGTGACCTTTTGGGTATCGGAACTGATCTGTCTGGAAACAGTCGTTTGATTACGAAAAATTACATGTGTATATAATTCTGTTACATGTGTATATATTTTTGTAGTTGAATATGTGGAATTTTTCCTTGACAAGAATCAAAGGTTACAAATGGAGTTATTTCACTTTTGTCTCTTTTGATTAGTGACTTCACAAGATACCCCCTGACGACCTGACATACGTCCTACGGATGTCCGTTTTTACCAGACTAAGTGGTGGTGCTGGTCGTAGTAGTGGTATTGTTTCAAAGGTCACAAATCAGAGCAGTCGAAAAGTCTCACGTCGTAGTAGACCCTTTGTCGTGAGAAGGGAGGAGACTAATCGTGGTACAGCTCCAGATGTGAATTGGAGTTTCCTTTAGGAGACTGACCGGTAAAGAGGAAGACTCCGAACTTTTGTAGGACTTAATCAGTCACGACTTCGGTTGCCTATTTGGGGATCTCGCTACGTGTTCGTACCCCTGGTGAACCCATGGATTCCTTCTCCTCCGTTCTTCGTCCAGACAAGTGGAGTTTAGGGTAACATCGATACAGAGGGAAAAGGAGGGAGTCTGGGAGTGGCTCAAGAGACCTACTTCTGTTAAACTTCTACTTGACATCGTCCCTTCCGCATTGGGGGAGCTAGAGAGTTAAAGGAGTGTTGTCTCTTTCGCTATCCTTCAACATCCGTAAAAGTACTCCGAAGTTGTACGGGCACACTGGGGTGTTGTAGAAAGAGGCAAAGGGAGTCGACTCTGCCTGGACAAAGACTGACAGGGACAAGAGGACCAGAAGGGGTTTTCCTCTACCCTCGGAGGAGGGAAGGGTCTCCGAACTCTTGTAGGTTGGAAGTGGACCTCTAGTCTTATTTTTAGTGGACGTTGTACATCGACAATAGTCGGTTATTAATTACAATAATCAAGTAATCAAGTACTTGAGTACTCCTCTTCTGTTTGTCCCCGGAGACCTCTATGACTGAATTTCTTCACGTAGACGAATGGGACTTCCTTTCTGACTTCTTATTAGTGTGTTAAAGATGTAGGATGAAGTGAGACTTCGATTCAGCATTTCTCTTTTTGTTTATAGTATATAATTACGTATTTACACCTTAGATCTTTTTACCGTTATATCCCTGTGGTTCCCCCTTCCTCCGACTACCCCACTTAACCCTCTAACCCTGACTATATGTATGTGATAACTATGATACATATTTTATCTATTGATTGCTCTTGTATGACATATCGTGTCCCTTAAGATGAGTCCGAGATATCACTGAATTTACCCTTCCTTTAGGTTTTTACTCCCCGACACACATATACATGTCGACTAAGTGAAACGACATGTCGTCTTTGATTGTGTTGTAACATTTCATTGATATGAGGTTATTTTTAGTTAATTTTTTTTTTCTCATTTGTGTGTCATCTGGTATTGTCGTTCTCTTTAAATGGACCTACAATTGATTCCGGAGAAACCGGAGATCTCTTGATCTACACTAACTCAGTTCGGGAGTAAAAGTATCCGACCCGTTTGGGTTTAGGAAGAGGTTCAGTTACTATTGAAGGCCACTCCTCGTATCCCTCCTGTTTCCTGTTTGTATAAGGCAAGTCTAGTGGAGACCGATGATTGACGACGGAATCAAACGACCGGTGAATTGGTAGAGTTTCCGTGAGAGAGAGAAGACGTGACGTAGTTGGAAATCGTCTTTAGTCGTAGACTGAAGTACAGAAGTGTATCCTTATACAGGGATGGAGAGAGAGGAAGGGAGAGAAAGTGTGTGTAGAACGATCCTCTGTCACTTATAAGAGATAAAATTCGAAAAGGGATTATACCTTCTCTTTGCAAATTTCTAGAGTTCCTGGGGAAATGGTCCGTATAAAGATCTCGACGGAACTAGAAATAGACTAGCGAGTCGGAGCTCGATGAAGTAGGGTGGTGAAGTGAAGAAGGAAGAAAGAGGAGGAGTGAAGGAGGGAGTTCTCGTTTGTGTATAAGGAATATAACGAAGTACGGTTCGTCAAACCGTTAGGGGAAGCAACGTACCCGAGGACAGAAGTGGTACGGGAACCCTAGGGGAGATGATACGTTCGTATCTCGAACTCCCGACACCAAGACTTCACACCAGGGTCTTACCACCGTGGTCGTAGTGGGTCCGTGAGTGACGTTTCCTTTTAAGAGGGTGGGATGAGACTGGACGACGTAGTCCTTGAGACCTCCACGCGGGTCTTTAGACAAACTTGCGTAGACGGTTCACTGAGACTGTGTATGACTTCAAATTCTTACTAACGAAATTCCTTATCGTCAATTCCCCGACCACCTCCTTCTGGACGTTGTTTTTTCTACCTTTTTCTCAAAGACGTCATCTCATACCAAAAGTTACCGTCACGGTAGTTTACGGACCTTCGCTCCCTTCAAAGTAGTGGTGGCGGTGGTGGGCCGGGGACATTAAAGGACAGTGAGACATCGAAGGACACCAGTATATACCTACACTCTCGACCTGACACTTCTTCCTGAAACTTGACACCACAACCTCTTCTGAGAACTCCTAGGGAACCTGATGTTCCTCTAGGTTGGTCAGGTAAGACTTCCTCTAGTTGGGACCCTAAAGAAACCTTCCTTACTACGATTTCGACTTCGAGGTCATGAATCCTGTGGAGTACGCTTCTCAACTGAGTAACCTTTTCTGAGACTACGACCCTCTCTAACCCCCGTCCTCCTCTTCCCCTGCTGTCTCCTACCCTACCGACCTACCGTAGTGCCTGAGCTACCTGCACTCAGACTCACTTGAGATCCTCAACCACTACCTGTCCCTCCGGACCGCACGACGCTAAGTACCCCAGCGTTTCTCAGTCTGTGTCTCGTTGACTTGACTTGACTTGACTTCGTTTATTATCTAAGTTTTCTGTTTGGTCAAAAGCGAAGTTTTAGACTGTTATTTAGTAGAGTCTCTGACCGGTCATCTATGAATAAAACACAGAGTCAGATCGTGTTTCGAAACCTACCGAAGGTAGGTACCGGTTCTAGTTAGTAACGTTTATTTGGAGTGTTTTCCGTAGTGTGTCGGTCGTCGGAGTCCCTCCCTTTTTTTCCTTTCCTTACACACCCTCCCTTTCTGCCTCTTTGAGTCTTCTAGAGTATGGATCCAAGGGGAGATGGGGTTAATCTTTGTCGTTTTTGTTTGTGGGAAGTGTCGACCCCGTTGGTCACTAGACAGATGACCGGACTGTAACAAAGTGTCGATATTACGACAACGTTAATATTTTCGTTTCCACTAGATTATGAAATATACGGAAGGCTGTATAACTACAAACCTAATATATAGTAATGTATTGTTTAATGACGTTTTAAATCACGAATTCTTTTGTTTGTACATAATAGAGTGTATCAACAACCCAAATCCTTGGTTCCTCGTTGAATCGGTCCGTTAATACTGAGTCCAAGAGAGTTCTGTAAAGTCAGTTGTACAGTCGGTTTAAGTACTATCCTGCGAAATCACCCCGACCTCCTAGGGGAAGGTTCTACCTCATAAGGGTACCAATAAACGTCCTTCGGAGTCAAAGAGGTGTAGACCTGAAGAGGTATACCGACGAGTGTTTTACCGCCGATAACAGGTGGTTCACTCATAAGGTATCGCCAAGGGAGATACTTCAACGTATGATAATAAGGGTGAAAAACTAAACAAAAACGAACAGAAAAAACAAAAACAAATCAAAACAAAACCACCATAACTTGTCCACCTAAGGGGTTGGTCCCTAGTTTGGACACGGAGGACGTATTCCTGGTACCTCAGAATTAGTTACTTGGTCGTCCTTTCAAGAGGTGAAATAAGAAAAAAGAAAAAAATTAAAATTAACCTCCGATTAATGAAATGTTATAACATCAACAAAAACGGTATGTAACTGTACTTAGTCGATACCCACGTATCCACAAGGGGTAAGACTTGGGGGGAGGGTGGAGGGAGGGGTAGGGTAGGGAGTCCAAGTAGGGTCACGTGGTCGGGACTCGTGGTAGAGTACGTAGTTTGGACCTGATCGCTAGACAAAGTGTATACTATTATATGTACAAAGTTACGATAAGAGGGTTTAGTAGGGTGGGAGTAGAAGAGGGTGTCTCAGGTTTTCTGACAAGAAATGTAGACGCAGAGAAAACGATAGAGCGTATGTCCCAGTAGCAATGGTAGAAAGATTTAAGGTATATATACACAATTATATGACATAACCACAAAAAGTAAGACTGAGTGAAGTGAAACATATTACCCGAGGTCAAAGTAGGTAGAGTAATCTTGACTAAGTTTACATAAGAAAAGTTACCGACTCATTATAAGGTAACACATATACATGGTGTCGAAAGAATAGGTAAGTAGACGACTACCTGTGGATCCGACGAAGGTACAGGACCGATAATATTTATCACGACGCTACTTGTAACCCCATGTGTACAGAGAAAGTTAAGACCAAAGGAGCCACACATACGGGTCGTCACCCTAACGACCCAGTATACCGTCAACATAAAGATCAAAAAATTCCTTAGAGGTGTGACAAGAGGTATCACCGACATGATCAAACGTAACGGTGGTTGTTACATTCTTCAAAGGGAAAAGAGGTATGGGAGAGGTCGTAAATAACAAACATCTGAAAACCTATCGTCGGTAAGACTGACCGCACTTTACCATGGAGTAACACCAAAACTAAACGTAAAGAGACTATTACTTAAATAAGAAAAACTAGTTTCAGTCAGTGATTCATCTTAAGTGCGAGTCAACCTACCCTACCCTTCCCTCCTCATAGTTTGTTAAACACCTGTATACATTTTGGTGCTATAAAAATTCACGAAGAACCCCAAAAGAGGTACTTATAAAATTCTTTGTGAATAAAAAATTATTACAAAACGTACATTTTTTAATGTTTCTTTATTTGATTATAGATTTTATAATAGAGTCTACTATATTAATTGAAATTAAAAGAAGAAATCGTTTTCATAGAATAAAAGGTTTAAACGATGTCGTTCGTCCATAATGAAAAGTTTAGTCTTATATATAAGAACTTTTGTGACTACATCAGATAAAATATACTATTATTAGTATATTTTTGTACGAGTCGTTTACTGTTGTCACTGGGAAAAGACAACTCAATAACCAGTATAATACAAGATAAAAAGGTTAAAACAGTAAAAAGTTTTTACTCGTAAATAATTAAAACATTATTCCATTATATTTTGTATAAATATGATGACGGAGAGTACGAAATACGAAGAGTTTATAGTCTAATCGTCATGAACGTAAAATACTTTAGAACCAAGACAGACAGTTGTCTCTCAAACGGTCATCTGTCTCCAAATGTGACTATAATCAGTGACTTATTTCATTTTTCTCGTTTCTGGTTTGGGTATTTCTTGAAATCGTTGATGTTTTCTTTAGTTCAGTTCTTATACGATCAAATATTCACTGTTATATACTGAAAGGTGTCTCTAATAATTATTATATTTGTTAAGGAGAATGGAAGAAGGTCATATTCTTCGAGTCTCGTCTTTCTTCCTCGACTATACCTCCACCAGTGTCTCTTTCCACTGAAAAAATTTTTTATCTCCAATGGTATCTGAATCCTAGTCACTCATAAGTGGAAAGCCTGTTTTGTTAAATATGTTTTTTTGATGTTATCAGGAACGGGGGTTTTCAGAAAACTTTGGAATTATGGACGAGGGACTACAGTCTAACAATAACGACAACGACAAATCAACGATTTAGGACAGACTAAGAAAACGTTGGGGTACCCGACATCGGGTGGTCCGAGGAGACAGGCACCCTAAGAGGTCCGTTCTTACGACCTCACCCGACAGTAAAGGAGGAGGTCCCCTGTAAGGGCTGGATCCCTAGTTTGCCCACAGAGGACGTAACCGTCCGTCCAAGTAATGACGACTCGATGGTCCCTTCGGGGGCTACAGTCTATGAGTTTGAGTTTTACGTCTTGTGATATGTATTCTTCTTTTACATTAGTCTCCTTTCGTTAATAACTCAGTCATGACTCTTCAAGTCAAGTCAAGTCAAGTCAGCGAGTCAGCACAGGCTGAGAAACGCTGGGGTACTTAACGTCGTGTGGTCCGGAGGGACAGGTAGTGGTAGAGGGCCTCAAGTAAGTCTGAGTGCAGGTAGCTCAGGCACTACGGTAGGTCGGTAGAGTAGGACCCAGCAGGGGAAGAGGAGGACGGGGGTTAGGGAGGGTCGTAGTCTCAGAAAAGGTAACTCAGTTGAGAAGCGTACTCCACTAGTTTCATGACCTCGAAGTCGAAATCGTAGTAAGGAAGGTTTCTTTAGGGTCCCAACTAGAGGAAGTCTTACCTGACCAACCTAGAGGAACGTCAGGTTCCCTGAGAGTTCTCAGAAGAGGTTGTGGTGTCAAGTTTTCGTAGTTAAGAAGTCGCGAGTCGGAAGAAGTATCAGGTTGAGAGTGTAGGTATGTACTGGTGTCCTCTTTGGTATCGGAACTGATCTACCTTGAATCAGCCGTTTCATTACAGAGACGAAAACTTATATGATAGATCCAACCAGTATTGAAAAGAAGGTTCCTCATTCGCGGAAAATTAACCTCTTCCTTTTTTTTTTTGAACGTTATTACCAAGTCAAAGTTTTCTTTTTATAAGTGACAACCAAGCGTTTGACCACGGGTATGTCACTCCCGTTCCTCTCTGGTTTCTTTCTCCGCCTGGAGAGGTCTACCGATCCATCCTTCCGAACCGAACCCACGGGAGGTCTACTCGTTCAGAGGTGTGGAGGGTGTGAGCAATGTACGTCTTCGGAAGTGACCTAAGTCAGTGTATAAATCAGGTCTACCAGAGTCGTTATGGATTGGGAGAATTCCGACTCAGAAACTTTGTCGAGGTTCACACCTTTACCACCCACCCTGTTTGTAAGGTTTCCACCCTCTACCCCGCCTTGGAGGTTGACGGTTCAGGTCGAAATCCCAGTTGGCCGCCAGTGTAAGAGAGGTACTGGAGGAGGTTCTCACCGATTCAATTTCGAAGTAGTGTTGAAACATATAGGAATGGAACTAAAAGAGTTAGTATTATCTGTACCTACTTTTATTTTACTACCATTCATTTTAAGTAACTTCCATTGTTCACGACTAGACGACTAATAGTAGCTAACTAGCGAAAGACGGAATCAGACCCAAAAGGCCTTTCGTCTTACCTTCTGTTTCAGTGAAAAGATGAGAAAATAATCTTTCATGTTACGATCCTTTTGTCCTCACTCCCCTTCCCCTTTTCGGTTTCTCCTCCCTTTCGTTTACGTTCATCAATATGTCGAAGAACTTAGCAAGACAGAAGATAGTGGTAGAAGATGATCCGATATTTACTGATAAAGTCTTGTTAGGTTGGTTCCCCTCTATCCTCCTTTTCAAATAGGTGACCAATTGGAGAGAATGACTTGTTTCAAAAAGGGTGAGTGTGACCGAAGGGACATGGAGACCCTACGTGTACTTACCCCTAGTTCATCCAAGACGTCTTAGTGTGAATTCGTTGTTCTTGTAATGTCCTATCCTCTACGTATCCGTATTTCGTTTCTTGGCAGTACGAACAGGGTACACTTTCGCTACCAACGTCGTCGGGTCCCGTTGTTCACAGGTTTCCGAGTTCTTTCTCCACTTTGGTTTTCTAGACTCTATGTACTTTCCACAGACTATGTAGGGTGGAGGAACATAACGAGTTAAGAGAGTGCATTATATGTTAAGAATGTATTAAATCCAAAGACAACAACAATTGTTTTACAGGAGTGAACAAGGTACTCACTTTCTATGTTTGGATCAGACAGTGTCTCAGGAGAAGATTCACTGAAATCTTGAAAAGATTCTGGGAAAATCTTGACGTAATTTTACTTTTGTGTTGTATCGTTTTTCACACGTTAGGTCGATTCGATCGTAAATCTCCCTTCAAATATCGTTATTTCCGGTTGTAATCTTTTCTTGTCAGAGTTTAGCGGTGTCAGTTAAAAAAGGAATTCTTTAATCTCCACCCCACCCTTTCATGTAATTTAGATTTCATTTCTCTCCTCACCTTTAGTTGTTTTGACTTTTTATTATCTCTTTTTTTAAAAAAATTATGTGTGTGACCCAGACCCTCTTCTAGTCATTTTGACTACTTGATGACCGGTATGACTAATCCTTTATTTACTCTCTTCAGTGTTAATAATTACAGTCACTCTCACTATCCAATTACAGTCTTACTCTCACCACTGTATTCATATTTTCAGTATTTATAATTTTGCTAATTTCTCTTATGAAATTAGTTATAAAATAGTAACTTCAATTTTGAGACTACTTTACCTGTTACGAGTAAGTTCATCATTATCTATCAGACTTATAAATAATTTAAACGTTAATATTTGTGAGGGTGTTACTTTTAAGGACCGGGTCTACCCGAGTGACGACTTAAGAGGTTTGTAAATACCTTTTTCCTTGTAGTAGAAATGTTTTTGAAAAGGTATTTTATTACTTTTTCCTTCTACAGTTTGAGTCAGACACTCCGGTCGGAATTGGTCTATAGTTTTAGTCTGTTATAATGTTATTTTCTATCGATGTTTGGTTATAAGAAGTACCTGTATCTAAGTAAAAAAAGGAAAAAAATTTAAAACGTTTAATTAAGGTAGTTAAGTATTTTCCCTATTATGTATACTAATTCCCAACAAATAGGGTCCTTACGTTACAACCAAATTATTGGTTTTTAGTCAGTCACATTAAGATATGATCAGTTCTTTTTAGTACGCTAGTTCAGTTATGTATGTCTTTTGCGTAAACTGTTTTAGGTTGGTGTAACAACTAAATTTCTTTTCTTTTCTTTTTGGATGTCCTTTGATTCTGATCTTTACTTGTTTTCCGTAGATGTTTTATAGATATCGGTGGTAGTATGACCCATAAAAAGTGGATTCTATGTATTTTTACAATTGTCGTAGGTCGAAGTAATGCACATAAGTGTATAACCTTTAACATCAGTCACGGTATTCCACCTTTTTCTTTATTTTTCAATTTATTAAACCTTCCTTTTTACTTTGAAAATAAGTGTTTGTAAATACATCTTTTAAGATAGTCAAGTCAAGTCAAGGAGTCAACACAGACTGAAAAACGTTGGGGTATCTGACGTCATCGGTCCGAAGGGACAGGTAGTGGTTGAGAACCTCGTGTGACTTTGAGTACAGTTAGTCACTATTGTAGTTTGGTAGAGTAGGAGACAACAGGGGAAGAGGAGGACAGTAGTTAGAAAGGTTCGTAGTCCCAGAAAAGGATCCTCAGTCAAGAAGTGTAGTCCACCGGTTTCATACATATAAGTCCTGACTAAAGGAAATCCTGACTGATCAAATTAGAGCAACGTCAGGTTCCCTGAGGGTTCTCAGAAGAGGTTGTGGTGTCAAGTTTTCGTAGTTAAGTAGCCGTGAGTCGAAAGAAATATTAGGTTGAGGGTGTAGGTATGTACTGGTGACCTTTTTGGTATCGAAACTGATCCACCTGGAAAGAACCATATCATTACAGAGACGAAAAATCATACGACAGATCCAACCAGTGTTGAAAAGAAGGTTCCTCGATCGCAGAAAATTAAAGTACCGACGTCAGTGGTAGACGTCACTAAAACCTCGGGGGGTTTTATTTCAGAGAGTGACAAAGGTAACAAAGAGGTAGCTAAACGGTCCTTCACTCCCCTGATCTACGGTACTAGAATCAAAAGACTTACGACGCAAAATTCGGTTGAGATAAAGAGAGGAGAAAGTGAAAGTAGTTCTCCGAGAAATCAAGAAACGAAAGACGGTATTCCCACCACAGTAGACGTAATAGACTACAATAACTATCAAAAGGGCCGTTAGAACTGAGGTCAAACACGAAATAGGTCGGACCTTAAAGAGTACTACATGAGACGTATATTCAATTTGTTGGTCCCACTGTTATATGTCGGAACTGTATGAGTAAAGGGTTAGACCTTAGTCAGACAATAAGATACTAGTCAAGATTTACTCCGAAGAACTGGACGTATCTCTAAAGAGTCCTCCGTCCATTCCATCAAAACATAAGGGTAGAGAAATTCTTAAAAGGTGTCAAACAACACTATGTGTGTCAGTTTCTGAAACCACATCAGATATTTCGTCTTCATCTACAAAAAAACCTTTGAGAGAACGAAAAAGCTACTAGGTCACCTACAACCGTTAAACTAGAGACCAAGGAAACGGAAAAGATTTAGGTCGAACTTGTAGACCTTCAAGACCAAATACATGACAACTTCGGACCGAACCTCTTAAAACTCGTTATGAAAGGATCGCACACTCTACTCATGTTGACACGTCATCACACTTGTAAAAACCATTATGGAAAGAACCCAAACCTTACTTTTGACTGGAGAAGGTCAGGACACCGGTGACGACTCAAAAGGTTTAAACGATCGTATGACTCACGTCGTGAAAGTGTTACAGTAGAAAGTCCTAAAGTTTTTCGAGTTGACCTTAAAGTAGTGGAGGTGATCGAAACGAGTATCACCACAAAGGACTCTGAGTAAACTGAAGCGTGAGGTACTACAGACTGAGATCCACTCACTAGTGTGGTAACACCAATAGACCCATTGCTTAAAAAAAAACGTATCAAAAAGACACATAAGAACGGTAGAGAAGAATTACAGCAAAAGAAGACAATCCAAGTATGGTAAAGACAGAAAATAACACGGTTAGAAACGTACTTTACAAGGGAACCATAGAGATTAAAAGAACTTCCCTAGAGATCAGAAAGGGTAAGATACCAAAAGGAGATAAAGAAACGTGACTAGTGATTCCTTCCGAAAGAATAGAGAGGAACGATCAGAAACCTTGAGACATAAGTCAACCCATATAGAAACGAAAAGAGGAAACGGAAAACGAAGAGAAAGAAAGAGTCGATAAAGATTCCGGAGGAGTCTGTTGGTAAAACGGAAAATCGTAAAGAAAAAGAACCCCTACCAGAACTAGGGACGGAGGACATGTTACAGTACTTGGAGACATGTATCAAGAAGTCCGTGAGACAGATAGTTTAGACTAGGGAACTTAGATAAACAGTGACGGTCACATATTATTATTCCCTGAACTAAATCCAGTATGGACTTACCAGATCACCAAAAGAGATGAAGGAAGTTAAATTCAGACTTAAAACGTTATTCCTCAAGTACGGTGTCAGTCGAGGACCAGAACAAAAACGACTGACATATCTCGAAGAGGTAGAAACCGACGTTCTTATATTAGTTAGACTAAAACCACAACTGGTAGACCACTACAGGTACACATCTCAGAAGAGAACATAACAACCTTCTCCCACAACCGATACTGGTCACGTAAGAGAACCATTTTGAGATAATCGGAAACTGGACGAAACAAAACATGAGGTTCCGGTTTAAGCGGACAATGAGGTCCACAAAGAACTGAGGGATGAAAACGTAAGGTCAGGGGATATTACTTTTCCTGTAGAAAAACCCACCTCTCAAGACTCTTTTCCAACAGGTGACCTCTTCCCTTACCGTTTGGTGGAGTCATAAGAACGAAACTCTTGGGGTACTTGTCATACTTTTCCGTTTTTCTATCTTGTGACTTTTTACTTGAGGGGTCCAGTCATCCACGGGTTATACAATGACCTCTAGTCACCTCTTTATTGAGGTCTTTCTTACTTCTCTGGCTCGGTTTCGTTTTGTTGTGGGTCGACACCTACACTGACCACTACTTTCATTTCGGGTTACGATATTTCTTGTTATAACGTATCCTTGGACCTTACAATCTACGTACTTAGTTCCGTTTAACTTTCACCAGTTTGTCCTCTACCGTTCTCACTTGTGACTGTGACATCCTTAGTCACTTGATTCTACCTGACCTTACCCACTTAAATTAAGTCTACTGGTAATATAGATGATGACACCCGTTCTTAGGGAATCTTTTTTACCTCATCGGGAGAACCAGTTGTTTTCTCAGGCTTTACGTCATGAACCTACGTTAGAGTTTTTACTCTCTTACTAGAGACAAACAAAGGTTCCGTTTGGTAAGTTATAGTGTCATTAGGTTCAGATACGGGGTTTGTCATTTCGACTTCTTCGACTTCAACTTGTCAAGATACTTCTGGATGTTCTGGAAGATCTTGATTGTCGGGTTTTTGTACAAGAAAAGTAATATGTCCTGATCTTACGTTTTCATCCTTCAGTTCTTTTAAAATATCTTCGATATTTTATTGTAAATATTGGTTATTCTTGAATCGTTACAACGTCCCATACTCCAGTTATATGTTTATAGGTGACATAAAGATTCACTATGGTTATTTGTTAGTATTGACTATAATTTTATATAGAAATGTCATTATCGTTTTTTACTTGATACCTCCCTATTTAAACTTTTAACTGTATACACTGAGTCTGTAACTTTTGATGTTATTTCATGATTCCCTTCAAAAATTAATTCATTTACCTCTTTATATGGTATAAATTCCTAATCTTCTGAGCATCTGTAGTCAAGGGTGGTTTAACCGGATATCGAAGTTACATTAGGGTTAGTTTTAAGTTCACCGAAAAAATCCTCTTTAACTGTTCGAATAATAATATAAATGTACCCTTTAGTTTCATGAATTTTATCAGTTTTTTGAAACCTTTTTTTATGTTTAAACCTTATAAAGGTGTGGTGGTGGACAAAGTTCTCACGATTACATCCTAACTCTACCTAATAAATTTATATATTTATTTAGTTACCTTGTCTTATTTTAAGTCTTTGTAGGGGTATGTATGTACCAGTTAAGTGAAACTAGTTTTCGTTAAGTAACTCCTTTATTTTTAATAAAGTTGTTTGTCACGACCTTAATAACCTCCTGGAATACATTTTTATTTATTATTATTATTCGAACTGAGAAGTGTGACAAATGTTTTCAACTGATTTTTATTTAGTTCTTGTTTACATTTTCGATTTTGATATGTTCAAGAGGGTTTTACATTACTTTTTGGAACTCAAACCGTTTCAAAAGAATTTATGCTGTGTTTTTCGTCTTTGTCATTCTCTTTTTGTGTAGTCATTTAAACTGAGGTAGTTTTGAATACAGACAGACATGAAAGGGAGGGACACACACACACGATCGGCGAGTCAACACAGACTGAGACGCTGGGGTACCTGATATCTAATGGTCCGAGGAGAGAGGTACCTCAAGAGGTCCGTTCTTATAACCTCACCCATCGGTGAGGGAAGAGGTCCCCTTTAAGAACTGAGTCCCTAGTTTGACCACAGAGGACGCAACGTCCGTCTAAGAAATGGTAGACTCGACTGGACCCTTCGGGGAAATGGAGGGATGGTGTACCTTTTAATCGAAACACAGAACCGTAAACCTTATGTCCATAAAGGTCACTAATCGTGCTCATAAGAAGTCCATGGTCATGTACCTCTCCTCTCCTTGTACCCAGGTAAGAGTAAGATTGGGGAGATCAGAAGTGTCGTGTACGGTACGATAGTAGGTCCAAATTTACTAATCCAAAGACGGATGAGTGACGTTCATCAAAGTCCAGTGTGTATTACTTCTAAAGGAGGACAGTTGTTTCGTAAGAAAAAGAACACGGTCCTAAACTATCAGGGTTTCAAAGGTTAAGACGTACAAAAGGTTGATAACAGACAGAAGGACTTTATCACGATTAAACTGGGTCCTCAGGCAAGGACAGACAGTGACTTACTCTTCGAGGAGTACTACATAGACTTGGTGATAGTGTAATCCTGTTGCTCCTCCAAGTACAGTCGCGACGGGGAGGGTGAGGAGGTGGTAAAGTTGATTGTAATATATGAACGAGGGGTCGAAACTAGTGGGAGAAATTACCCTTACGGTCTGGTGGACTGGACGGAGAACTCTTTGGACGTACGTCCGGTCCTTCGTTGTCAATCTTGACCTGTACCTTGTTGTCTGACCAAGGTTTATCCTTTTCCTCATACAGTTCCGACATATAACAGTGGGACGAATAAATTGAATATACGTCTCATGTAGTACTCTTTACGACCTACCCTTCTTCGTGTTCGACCTTAGTTCTAACGGCTCTCTTTATAGTTAGTGGAGTCTATGTGTCTACTGTGGTGGGAATACCGTCTTTCACTTCTCCTTGATTTTTCGGAGAACTACTTTCACTTTCTCCTCTCACTTTCTCAACCGAATTTTGAGTTGTAAGTCTTTTGCTTCTAGTACCGTAGGTCAGGGTAGTGAAGTACCCTTTATCTACTCCTTTGTCACAGTCTGAAATAAAAACCCCCGAGGTTTTAGTGACGTCTACCACTGACGTCGGTACTTTAATTTTCTGCGAATGAGGAACCTTCTTTTCAATACTGGTTGGACCTCTCGTATAAGTTTTCGTCTCTGTAATGAAACGGCTGATTCCAGGCGGATCAGTTCCGACACCAAAAAGGACACCAGTACATACCTACACTCTCAACCTNTTTACTAATCCAAAGACGGATGAGTGACGTTCATCAAAGTCCAGTGTGTATTACTTCTAAAGGAGGACAGTTGTTTCGTAAGAAAAAGAACACGGTCCTAAACTATCAGGGTTTCAAAGGTTAAGACGTACAAAAGGTTGATAACAGACAGAAGGACTTTATCACGATTAAACTGGGTCCTCAGGCAAGGACAGACAGTGACTTACTCTTCGAGGAGTACTACATAGACTTGGTGATAGTGTAATCCTGTTGCTCCTCCAAGTACAGTCGCGACGGGGAGGGTGAGGAGGTGGTAAAGTTGATTGTAATATATGAACGAGGGGTCGAAACTAGTGGGAGAAATTACCCTTACGGTCTGGTGGACTGGACGGAGAACTCTTTGGACGTACGTCCGGTCCTTCGTTGTCAATCTTGACCTGTACCTTGTTGTCTGACCAAGGTTTATCCTTTTCCTCATACAGTTCCGACATATAACAGTGGGACGAATAAATTGAATATACGTCTCATGTAGTACTCTTTACGACCTGCCCTTCTTCGTGTTCGACCTTAGTTCTGACGGCTCTCTTTATAGTTAGTGGAGTCTATGTGTCTACTGTGGTGGGAATACCGTCTTTCACTTCTCCTTGATTTTTCGGAGAACTACTTTCACTTTCTCCTCTCGCTTTCTCAACCGAATTTTGAGTTGTAAGTCTTTTGCTTCTAGTACCCTAGGTCAGGGTGGTGAAGTACCCTTTATCTACTCCTTTGTCACAGTCTGAAATAAAAACCCCCGAGGTTTTAGTGACGTCTACCACTGACGTCGGTACTTTAATTTTCTGCGAATGAGGAACCTTCTTTTCAATACTGGTTGGACCTCTCGTATAAGTTTTCGTCTCTGTAATGAAACGGCTGATTCCAGGCGGATCAGTTCCGACACCAAAAAGGACACCAGTACATACCTACACTCTCAACCTGACACTTCTTCCGACTCACGACTTCTTAACTACGAAAACTTGACACCACAACCTCTTCTGAGAACTCTCAGGGAACGTGGCGTTTCTCTAGGTTGGTCAGGTAAGACTTCCTCTAGTTGGGTCCCTAAAGAAACCTTCCTTACTACGATTTCGACTTCGAGGTCATGAAACCGGTGGAGTACGCCTCTCAACTGAGTAACCTTTTCTGAGACTACGACCCTCCCTAACCCCCGTCCTCCTCTTCCCCTGTTGTCTCCTACTCTACCGACCTACCGTAGTGACTGATCTACCTTCACTTAGACTCACTTGAGACCCTCAACCACTACCTGTCCCTCCGGACCGCACGACGCTAAGTACCCCAGCGTTTCTCAGCCTGTGCTGACTCGTTGACTTGACTTGAATTCGTTTCTGTAGTAATTAATTATACGGAAAAAAAGATAAAATTTTAGAGTAAATTTCCTTTAATAATAAAAAACTGACGGACTTTGTTGTAGGTGATCTTTTACATCGAGGTAGATGTGTGGTTCGTTGTTGTTGGTTTTAGATCACAAACCAATGGACCGAAAGTCAGTAAAGGTAAGACACATGTACATTGATATATTCCTGTGAAAGAACTTAAGGGGGACGGTATGTATCACGTATAATTAGGTCTTACAGAAACTAAAAGAAATATCAATCAATTATAAACAATATATGTTTCTCTTTTGACAACACTTCAAAATCCTATTAAGTCAACGTTTCGAATTCAGAGACTCCCGATATTTTAGTTTTTCTTTCTCCGTCGACTCGAATTTCGACTTCTGACTAAACGTCAAAATGTGTTGGTCATCTTTATAATCGTCGACGTCTTTTTAGATGCATGTGACGAATCTATTAACACCAGACTAAAATGAAGTTGGCAACTAAGTGATCAGACTAAAAAATATAAGTACAAAAGACTCGGATAAAAATTAGACGATTTACTTGAAAAGAAAATAGTAAGTTCCTTCCACTTTTTGTCGAGGAACATATTTATAAAGATAAGAAACTTTACCTAAGGTAATTCAAAGGTAATTTTAAACTCCGATACGTGAACTACAGGACAAATCTCGTGACATTGAAAATGTGTGTCGAAATAACGATACTCATGTAAAACTATCCAGCGATCCTTTTTGTTGTGTTTCTCTTTGTCTTTTTGTCATAAGGGGGTCTCGTATTTTGTCGGAAGATAGTACAAGTCACTAGGTGGGTCTTTCTAATATCTTGTACTCTTTGTGTGTCTTAATTTCAATTGGTAATTTGTATCTTGTAAAATGTAGAGGATCCAGTAAAAATGCATACTGTCGCGAGGTCTGGTTCTTTAAAGTGTGTTAACTTTGATTTTATATACCTCTCATTTACGGAATCTCAGGACAGAAACAAAAAGTTCTAGTCAGTATTAACGAACGGGTGAACAAAAATATACTAAGTATTTACACCTAACGGTTTATCCGGTTTTCGTGGTCTCTTCCCAGGTTTCATTAATTTGGGTACTACTTCTGACGTTAATTCAAAAGTAGAAAATAAAGAAGGTCTTTCTTTTCAGTTTACAAATATAAGAGAGTTTCCTCTTATGTATGAAAGTTCAGAAAAGTTCAACACCTAAAAGTCAACAATCTTTATTAAAACTTTACTTTCCCTCATACAAAAGGAACGTAGGTAGAGAGATGCCAGACGTATTCGACTCTATTTTGGTCCCCGTAAGCACTACTTAAGATTGGGAGTCTCTGTACCTTTGAAGGAAGGTTGGTAGATGTTTACTTACATACCGTTTTGGTTATGTCATAACATTTCATTTTATGTCATTTTTATTTTTAATTTTTTTTTTTTTCAGTTAACCCGTTGAGTTCACTAAAGAACCAATTAGTGGTAGAAAGTTCCTGTGTTACCTTGACAGGTGTCGGTCGGAGGAGGGGTGAGATACCCCCTTTTACCGACAACAATTGTCGAGAGGGAAGAACCTCGTAATCTGTACTTGCTCTGGTGTCACTGACTAGACATGTCCTATCGAAAGATACTGGTAATTCGAGATTTTTGTGAAGGTTTCTATAAAGAGAGGTCCGATCTTTTATCCAAAAATAATGATAATCGTATCTCTAAGTATTACGTGTGTTTAGGGATTGACAAGTAGTCCATTTATATGAGACTTTCCTCAAGATCAAAGATTTCTGGTAGACTGTCACCAAATTTACTTACTGCCCACTTTTGGTATGTCAGGGGAAATGTTTTTGTTTTTTGCACTACAAATTAAACTACTTTTTGTAGTTTAAGGAGTTATACTCTATCATTATAAATCCACTCGTCCATCTTGTCCCAATTATGGGTTACGTTGAGGAATTCTGAAAACTAAAAGTAAAATGTCCCGGGACAGTCACGAAGGGTACTTTGACCCTATAAATCGACACTAATAAACATTGGTTGAAATAACAGTCAAAATCAAGGTTTTAAACTTCCGGTTAGATTGTTCTAAGATCTATTAAGGGTGTTATGACCAGATTTTTAGTGTGAGACGTAATGGGATCTCCTTGAAGGACGTACTGTCACCGAAAACAGTTGTTGACAGAACGAGTGATCCGTAGAAATATCTCCTCCAGGACCTCGTCGTCTACGGTCTACACTCAGTCACACCGAACCTTCCATCCTGCATAGCCACCTTCTCTTCTCTACCACCCGTCTTTAGTTCATCCGTAGTCATCCGTAACATGCATACAGTTAGGGCTAGAGGGTTAAGTAGGGTGAGAGGGAAAGGGGGAAACATGGGTATACATAGAAGAGATGTAGACACAGAGATAAAGGTGAAACATTTATTCTAGTAGCCATGGTTAAAAAAGTCTAACGTGTATATACATAATTGTATACCATAAACAAAAAGAGAAAGACTTTGAAGTAAGGTATACTATCAGAGATCCAGGTCGATACAGAGATATTTACTGGGTTAAATCAAGGAAAAATACTAACTCATTATAAGATAAAAATATATATATATATATATGTGTGTGTGTGTGGTATAGGAAGAGGTAAGGAGACAACTACCTGTACGTCCAACACATGTTTCATTTAATGATTACTCTTTGTTGATGTCTCGTGTCCCTTGATATGCATCACGAGATATCACTGGGTTTATCCTTCCTTTAGGTTCTTTCTCACCTATATACATATGTATCCTGACTAAGTGAAACGTCATGTCATCTTTGATCGTGTTGTAACATTTCGTTGATATGACGTTATCTTAAATTTTTGTCTTTCTTTAATTCCTCCTTCTCTTTTGCAGAATCCGTGTATGTAGTTTCACTACTCCACCTTTTTTGTGTGTACAAAATCAGTGTATCTGTATCGAAGTACAAGTCAGGAGTAGAGACCACGATACGTACCACGATAGACTACGTTCCATAGTTATATATAAGATTTGGAAAAGGAGTAGACGTTTACCCCTATTATTACGAGAAGAGTACCCTAACGACTCCCACAAGTTACACCCTTTATATAACGTGTATGATTCTTTGTTTTTTTATTTTGTCTTCACATAACATATGTTCACACTCTCAAAATCTCGTATGTTCCTTTTCGAACCTAGTAAAAGAGTTTAAAGACGACAAAACAAAAAAAAAAAAAGGTCATTCATAGTACTAGAAGAACTGGTTTCTCTTACTTCAGTCGTACAGAGTTGACTTGAAGGTCACTATATGTCAAGAATTCATGTCGTTCAACATAAAGAGAAAGACCTAAAGTAAAGGTAAGGGTGTACATGCAGTAATACCGTAGTAAAGTAGATAATATTCTCCGTCGTTGTAAAGTAAAGTGTCCTTACTACTAGTTGATGTCAAATTTGATCAAAGTTAATGTTTTTTTTTTCTTCGGTCTTCTATTTAATTCTCAATGTAAAAATAAAACTCTCTGATCTTAGTTTCTTCAGGACTCAACGGAAACTACGAAAAATATAGTAAGAAATTAGGTCCGATTTGAAGTAGACACACAAACCCCAAAACATGTGAAAAAAAAGGGAGAGGATCTGGATTTTGATAACTCTCCTCAACTGTGAAAGACAATAAAGAAAGACAAAATTAATTTACAACCGCCGTGACCCAGAAGTAACACCGTGTACCCGAAAGAGATCAACACTTTGTGACCGAGATCTCGTACGCCAGAGACATCAATGTCGAGTACCCGAATCGACGGGACACCGTGTACCCTACAATCGAGGGACTCGTCCCTAGTTCCGGCGTAGAGGACACAACCTTTTACCTAAGAATTAGTGACGTCGTGGTCACTTGAGGGACAAAACGACAAAGATCCACGTTATTAAAATAGGAGTACCTTATGATGAACTGACAATTTACACAATTATACTATGGCGTAAATCGTATTTGGGTTATTATAAACTTTATATTCATCTACGAAAACAATTCTGACACTGTCCTCAGTTGTCGGTAACTAACTTTCGGAGGAAACACGGTCTGTAATGTGTACACTGAAGATACGTAAGAAAGTAAAGGAACTTTCTCTAACCCCTTATAGAAAGTTATCAGTAGTTCCAAGTTTCCCCAGTTTGACTTTCAGTGGAGAAGTGGTTTCAACTGAACGTGATTAAGAAAGAGTACTGTCTAGTACAAGTGTCCGGTATTTAGTACCATCAATTTGGATGTCAACAATAGTCGTTGACTCAGGTATGGGTCTTTCAGTAACAATTGTTTGTACCCGACGACCCTACCCGGGGGTCACCCGGGACAGTGAGGGGGCTGCAAATGACGACCGACAGAGAGGTCGGTCCTCCGTGTCTCCGTCGACTTGTCCTTTCACTACTGTTGTGACTGGATAGATGTCGGAAGGGACGTCTCTACACACTTTCACTTTCCCGTGCTGGAAAGTGGAAAGATTAGAGATGACCGAAGAACGGGAATGGGATGTTTATGATAGGAGAGAGACAAAAGGGAGAAAGTGACAAATATTTCTATGAGGATGTTTAAATACCCGGTGGTGGATACTTACTCCACAAACGGTGTATAAATTGAGAGTGTTTTAGAACATTACTACTACTTTTTGTAATGTAAAGTCCGTAAAAGTAATGATCCCAAATTTAAAGTGTACACAAATTACGGTTCGGGACACATAACGAAGTGTGTGGTGGCACCTTGGAGGATCTTTACAGGTTTATTTGAACTAGGGAAAGAGTGGTCTGGTCTTATATCAGTTTAGAAGATAACTTTTAACCATAAACATTAACACTGATACTTCTACCCAATGGCTTACGTTAATAGAAAAGGTATACCGAAAGTACATCGATCTTCACAGAAGTTTATTCTTATATTCCACAGTCCCGGTAGAAAACCTTACAATGGAATCCCCTATTCCGGTACTGGTTTCTTCAGACTGAGACTAGAGGAACTACGTACAGGGACTACCGAGACACGCATTTCTTAGACGGACGTTACGTCCTCTGTGTCCTCTGTATGCAAGCTGGGGGTCTATCCCTTCTATGGGACCTCCTCCTTTTACCGTTGAGTGAGATCATAAAGACGGACTCTTTAGGGTGTCTGTCTCCTCCGACCGTCCGATGTCATGTTTCCTAACGTTTCTCGGTTTGTGTTAACTCACTGATTCGTATGTCAGTGGAACTACCCTAGGGACATCCTTCTTCTTTTGAAATTTGTCTCCCTTCGAGGTGCTTGTTCAGACCCTCTACTCTTTTTTCTCTCTTCCTCCCCGTCTCCTTCTACTCCTTTTCACCCCTCAAACCTCCCTGGAGGACCTCATCCTTTGTCGTTGGGTGTAATCATAAGAATGGACCTTTTTAGGTACCTGTCTCCTCCGACCGTCCGATACCAAGTACCCTAGTGTTTCTCAGTCTGTGTTGTGTCGTGTATGTGTGTCTTCCCTGGAGGTGAAGGTTCGGATTACTTGTTCGTAAAAAGGAATCTCCGATTAATCCAGGTGGATCAATTGAGGTCGGTTCATATAAGGTGGATTGGGATTTCTAGGTCTAGGGAACGAAGACTGACCGATCCGTGAGAGATGGAGTCCTAGAAACGTGTATGAGAAGAACGACGGACCTGACGAAGAAGGTTTATCGGTGTGTTAATAGAGGAGAGAGTCCTGGAATGAGTTTAGAATTAAAGAGTCACTCTGAGAGGAACTAAAGACAAAAAAGTTTAATGCTGTTGTGGATAGGGGTACGAAAGAAATGTCGAAATAAAAAGAGATACCGTGAACAGTGATAGAATGTATGATATATCAAGTGAAAAAAATAAAATGAAAAACAGTGGAGAAGGGTGATCTTGCATTAGAGGTACTCCTATTCCTAAAGGTAAGTGACGAAAAAGGGGTATGGGTTTGTTATTATCCGTTTATAGACAAAAAACTTACTTACCTACGTAATCTTCTATTTAGAAGGAGGGAGGTTCACAGAAGTGACGTGTCGATAAACCGTTACACTATATAAGAACCGTTTCGACCCAGAAAGAACATCACTGATTCGGGATAGAGTCAGGAAACCCTGGAGAAATGAAGTAGGACCCGTGCACCCAGTAGTCTTTCTACGAATAGGGTCTCAATGTGTAATAGGGACCCGTCTTTTGACAAAGAATGGTTGTGGAGACGGAACTGTGACTTTCTCACGAGTCCTATTCTGATTACAAGTGTTAAGAGTATGATACTTGTCATCTTTACTCTTATCAACGACTTCCGACATCATGAATTCAGTCGAAGAGTCTTAGGTCCTATTTCTCGACTTTACCGATAAGAGTTAGGTGGAATACTAAAAGTCCAATGTTTTCAAATCAGGGGTGTCCGGTATTTACTATTCCGACTGACGAAGTCTTCCCGGGTCCTACAGTAATGTAACGGAACGATTAATCACTTGTAAGATTGAGAAAATTTTCGGTTAAAGGTAATGACATATGAACCACGATAAATCACTTGTATGAGTAAGACGGGATTTTTGGATTCCCTAGATTGTTGTGCCAAAAAGAAAAGGAAAAAAGAAAAAACCTATGAACGAATCATATGAACCGAATTTTGAGTTACTTTACTTTGTTTCTAAATATTTTCAGTAAAGGCCAACCGGAAAGGGTTCTTATTAAATATGACCACAACCGACGTCCCCAATTTGTGTGATACGAGTGTCGAGTCTAAAGTGTTCTTCCCTTTACGTACCACACAGAGGTTCCTTACCGTTTGGGTTCTTCAACTTTCCTCTGAACTCTTTTTAATTTGTACACGTTTAAGATCAACATAAAATAATGTTTCGTTTGTCCTTCAGGTTGTAATTTGTATTGTCGTAGTGTACTCTGAGTAGTCTTTTCGAGAGTAAATTACTTTGGTACCATTTGGATATCTTTAGAGTCTGACGCCAACTTTTAGATTTTCTATTAATGCCATTTTCGAATGAAATTTTCAAATTCTTTTAACTGATGTTCTTACCCGACTTGGGGTTCCCCGTTTAGGTGGGTACGTCTGTCTGTCCGAGACCTTTGAAAGGGTCCGGGTAGGGTTCAGACGTCAGGGGGAACGGAGAACAGACCACTTAACTCCGTCGAAGAGTCGCCCAGTGTTTTTCGGTTGGGGTTTGACCCCGCGATTAAATTTTAAAATGGTGTGTAGACTTTCGTTCGACTTCAAGGCATTTACCGTAGAACCTTCTCTGGTTTGTTACACATAATTACTCCAAAAATACGACCCAATCTTGGAATACTTAAAATTTACCCTAGTGAAATTTACCTAATGATCAGTTGTGGGTACAAAGAGTTACACACCAGGATTCCGATGAGTCATTCGTAGTGGTTCCCTTTCTCCTATCCTCTTCTCCCACTTACGGTTCGGCGAACAATACAGGTTGAGAAACGCTGGGGTACCTGATATCGAGTGGTCCGAGGAGACAGGTCCTCCTGTTAAAGGGTCGGTTCTTATGACCTCGCGTAACGGTAAAGAGGGAGGTCCCCTAGATGGGCTGGGTCCCTAACTTTGAACACGGAAAACGTAGAGGACGTTACCGTCTACCCAAGAATTGGTGATCGCAGTGGACCCTTCAGATCCTCCCCTCGTTCAAGAATAATTTTTACTTTTAGGAGTCCGGAATTGCATCTAAGTGATTTATGTCTTTGAGACTCACACCCCGGGATCTTAGTGGTCCAAGGGGTATTAGGACTGTGAACGGTTTTACATCCCGGTTTCGATCTCATTCGGGGTCGAAGTTGGTGTATGTATTTATGGGTTCCTCGAAAGGTTCATTTCGGACCAGGGTGTTAGTCTTTAAGACTTAACAAACTCCCACATCGAACCTGTAGCCCTAAAAATTCTTAGTAGAAACCTACTAAGATTGCCTGTTTCAATTCTAAATGACATCATAGTGTCTACATAGTTATCTTTTGTCTGAATACCAACACTCCTCTACTCCCCTTCCCTATTTGACCCTCTGACTCTAACTGTATATGTATGATGATATGTATGTGATCCATTCCTTGTTCTTGGATGACATATCGTGTTATGAGTTATGAGACATTACCGGACATACCCTTTTCTTAGAAAATTGATTCACCTATATACATATTGAAAAAGTAAAACGACATTTGGACTTTGATTGTGTTGTAACATTTAGTTGATATAAAGTGATTTAAAAAAAATTTCTAAATGACATCATCTCCGAGAAGGGTCATTATTGGATGAGAAAGATTAGTACATCTTTATTTTGTACTTAGTATTTTATCGATTCTCGTCTACCTGTTTAAAGACACTAATGAAGGTCTTGTGACGATACTTTACCTTAATAAGAGACTAAGTTACACCGGTGGGTTCTTAAACCCTGTAATTTATGAGTTTATTGATAGACTCCATACTAACTTAATAGGATCTGATCTTCTCGTCATTTTAGTCTCTGAAATGTTAGAGACTTCTATTTGGTCTTTACTTCTATAGTGTTCAGATGACCTAGGGAAGAACGAGAAATTTCAACCGTTTCTTGTCGTATTTTGAGACTTTACACACTGGTGGCAGTTCGTGATAAGTTAATACAAAAACTTGAAATAAATATTCAGTTCTCATGGTCACCCTATTATTATTATAGGTTATAACTGATTGAAGAATATTACACAGTCCGTCATACACTCCGTGAATTTTACGTAATAGAGTGGATAGTAACACAAGTCAAGTCAAGTCAAGTCAGCGAGTCAGCACAGGCTGAGAAACGCTGGGGTACTTAGCGTCGTGCGGTCCGGAGGGACAGGTAGTGGTAGAGGGCCTCAAGTGAGTCTGAGTGCAGGTAGCTCAGGCACTACGGTAGGTCGGTAGAGTAGGAGACAGCAGGGGAAGAGGAGGACGGGAGTTAGGCAGGGTCGTAGTCTCAGAAAGGTAACTCAGTTGAGAAGTGTACTCCACCGGTTTCATAACCTCGAAGTCGAAATCGTAGTAAGGAAGGTTTCTTTAGGGTCCCAACTAGAGGAAGTCTTACCAGACCAACCTAGAGGAACGTCAGGTTNGAGGAACGTCAGGTTCCCTGAGAGTTCTCAGAAGAGGTTGTGGTGTCAAGTTTTCGTAGTTAAGAAGCCGTGAGTCGGAAGAAGTGTCAGGTTGAGAGAGTAGGTATGTACTGGTGTCCTTTTTGGTATCGGAACTGATCCGCCTGGAATCGGCCGTTTCATTACAGAGACGAAAACTTATACGATAGGTCCAACCAGTATTGAAAAGAAGGTTTCTCATTCGTAGAAAATTAAAGTACCGACGTCAGTGGTAGATGTCACTAAAACCTCGGGTTTTTTTATTTCAGACTGTGACAAAGGTGACAAAGGAGTAGATAAAGGGTACTTCACTACCCTGGCCTACGGTACTAGAAGCAAAAGACTTACAACTCGAAATTCAGTTGAAAAAGTGAGAGGAGAAAGTGAAAGTAGTTGTCCGAAAAATCAAGGAGAAGTGAAAGACGGTATACCCATTACAGTAGACGTATAGACTCCACTAACTATAAAGAGGGCCGTTAGAACTAAGGTCGAACCCGAAGAAGGTCGGGTCGCAAAGAGTACTACATGAGACGTATCTCCAATTTATTCGTCCCACTGTTATATGTCGGAACTGCATGAGGAAAAGGATAAACCTTGGTCAGACAACAAGGTACAGG